>VDFB02348383.1:0-49084 GCA_007258455.2 Sequoia sempervirens
TTTCAACTGCAAATATAAACTCAGATGGTAACACAGAGGTCTGATATAGCATTTGGCATGATTGTCCTGCCTATTTATTGATTATTCTGGGGTTGTCCAAGTTTGATATTAATTTCTGAGTGGTTATATTGTAGAAATTCAGTCCTATATGAGTTTGGAATGACTTGGTTATGACCCTCAGATTTGCTTTTGCTTTATATACTAAATGACAATCTAATACATACATATATTTGATGAAGTTGCAAATCTATCAAACGAAAAATATTTGGCAAAAATCAGAGAGTTAATTGTTCCATCAAGGGTGGGACATTTCATGATAACCCTCTAAGCACTATCTTTTTCCCATTTGATTCAAACTTCATTTCCATTTTCTGCAAGTTGAAAGAGAACTCCACAAGAGATTTCATCCAATTCATTCCTAAAACCATATCAGTATCCCCAATGTTAACCACATAGAATTCATCCTTCAACTCATAGTCTCCCAATTGTATGCTCAGATTAGAAATTTTACGAGTACAAGAAATTTTGTACCCATCAGCTACCATGACCTTGAATCCCTCATGTTCTTGTATTTGCAACCTTCTCCTATTCACAACCCTCATCAATGAAGTTATGAGTGGCATCTGTGTCTATAAGTGTTATGATTTGCTGCCCCTTTAATACCCTTCTAACCTTGAATGTTACTGCTTTTTGTATACTAGAGAGTTGGGCAATGGTACCGCCACTTTTTGGTTCCTTATTTGATGAGCTCTCCTCACTACTCTTCGAATCAGATTGCTGATCTGATTTTTCTGATGCAGATCCATCAGCAGAAAAATACTCTATTTGCTTAGCCTTTTCCTTCACACTACATTTGTGAGATGGGTCCCGAGGTTCTCTACAATGGAAGCACAACTTCCTCTGAAGGTCAATAAGCTGCTCATTATCCAATCTATTGGTTACATTACGTGGCTGATGTGATTCCTTATGAAATGGTTTCTTATCCTTATCCTTATCCTTCTTATGATGAAAGCTCTTAGACTGAAATTTGTTTCTAAGAGTGGAAGTCTCCACACCTCTTGCCTTCTTGATGGCTTCCTGTAATGAAGATGGATTCCAACCCCGCAAAGGATCTGAAAGACCATCCATGAAAAGAACAATGAGTCTCCTCTCTGAAATATTCGTGACCAAAACTGAAAGCTTCTAAAAATCAGCAACATATTCCTCTACTAAACCTCATTGTTTGAGATGTGCCAACTCCTTAAAGTGCAACTCCGGATCCTTCCTATCAAATCTCTTAATGAACCTCTCTGTAAACTCAACATATGAGTCAATTTGGTCATGACCCAAGGTGATCATACCATGGTGCCACCACTCATGCACACTACCATCCAAATGTTTAGTGGCATAGTTGATGCCCTCATCCTCTTGCATTGGGTTGAGTTGGAAGTATGTGTCAAGCTTTTGAACCCATGCCCTAGCTGTAGTCTTCCTGGAGCCATCATAGTATGGAATGGACAACTTAACCCACCTTTCTTTGCAACTCTTGGTGATGCTGTTTACTACCCCTGTGTGGTCTATGTTTCATCATGAGGTCCATGTAGTCACGGAAAGACATCTCAGCTTGAAACTTTAGCCTTGAATCCCTCCAGTCTTACAAAATTTGATCCTATAACTTCTGTTGGGTTGGTTCTGCTTCAACTCGAGGGTTAACGCTAGGTGGAAAGTTAGGCATTAGGGGCTTGTAATTTGTTGTTATGGTTCTCGCTAGCTGATTTGTACCCCCATCATTCACTGAACCATCCCAATTAACATTATTCCTTCCATGCCCTTGGTTACCGCCATTATTTCCTGCATTGTTGAGCATGTGTTGGTTCATTAGAGCCACCATTTGAGCTAACCTCTGCTGTAACTCATGCTACCCTCTAGCTAGGTCATTTAGCATTTCCCTACTGCTAGGTTTCTGTTGCTCTCTGTCACTGATTTCAATGCCTGCAAAAGGATCTAACTCTGGTTGACTCTCAAGGCTAGTGTTTGACTTGTTCCTTCTCAAATTATAGTGATGTGTATAGGGTGGCTGCATTACTCATTTAGTTGACATAACCCGGTTTTTTCCCAAACCCTCTACGATGGTAGGATACAACTGCTTTGATACCATTGAAATATATACCCTATTTTTTGTGTTTGTTTGCTCCTTGTGTTTTGATGTGTTTGCAATTTTTTTTGTAGGGTTTCAAATGGATAGTTCACAATAACAATAACCAACAATATTTATTGCGAAATAAGAGCAAAACTTCAACTATGTAAATGTACCCACAAACTAAAATCTTTTCAAATTAATTGCAGAAGTTGCACAACCATTACAAAAGATTTTAAACATCACATAAATCACTACAACACTTGTAACATTGCATTTTGGACATACCAATGGACTGCTGTTACAAATTGGGCATGAAATAACACTCCAACCAGCAACCTGGGTTCCAATGGATGTATTGAAAACACCCCAATAACCTGTTGTCAGTTTGCTGAGTGTTCCTTTGCTTGTGGCACCCCAAAACAACCAAGATGCAGCCCCAAAACCCAAGTGCTAGGGTTTCTACCTCACACGCCTCCCTAGGAAGCTGTATGGCCAGGTTGGGAGGTGTGTGGCCAGCAAGGAAAATAGATATTTGAACTAAAAGTCAAGTCTTCTATTTGCTGTTTGTCCTCTTTAATATGCTAATTAAAATCAGACTTGAAACCCTTGAAAAAAATCTCCAACAATGAAGTCCAGCTGTGATCCTTGTGTGAAACCACCAAGAAATCCTCCACATTGTGTCTTTCAACAATGTGGAGAATGTTGCTTGTAAGGGGTTCCGTCCTCACAAACCTTGAAGAAGAACCAGTTCTTCCAACATAGAAGAATACCAACATATCGAGTCCAACATAAACCGAAATGAGCTCCCAAAATGCTTTTGTATGGCTCTCCAAAACCCCATGCCCTATTTAGCATTAAATGCACTTTTATTTAAATTTTCAATGTCCCCTTATTTCTCCAAGTGAGGTGTCCATCTTTAGGGAATACTTTATTAAATTTAAAATGACTTATGTCTCCCAAAAGTACCCCTTCACAAAGTCACTTTAAAATATTAAATAATGATAAAGTTAAATATTTAATTAACTTTATAATGTATCGTTATTTAAATTAAAATACTGGACTATATTAAATATTCGGATATCGACATTAAATGCCTCCATTGACATAGCTAAAAATAAAAATGCTGCCAACTGACCTTGTCGGTGCTCCAAACTGACTTACTAAAAATATTAAGTATAGAAGAAATCATCCAAAACCACCCCAAAAAGTGGTGTTCCGCACATCATAACCGCCAAAGCTCAAATAATTGCCTAATACTGTCAACCTGTTGGATCCAATTGACTCCAAGGATTCCCTAACCCTAACTCATTAGCCTACAAGAATCCATTGAATAGGTTAACTGTCCACCATACTGAACTGATGAGGAAGGGGACATTACATTATGTATCAAAAAAAAAGATTTAATTAAAAAATATATAATTAATATAATTAAAAATATCTTGTATCTTGATTTATAGATATTAATAAATATTTAAATAATATATTTTTAATACTATATAAATATAAAATAATATCAATAAAAAACAATGATTTCAAAGAGTTGTAATTTTGTAGACAAAAAAATTGTAATAGGATCTTGCATAGGATCACGTGAGATGGTTGAGGAATTGGGGACTCCACTGCCCCTACTTCACCATGAAAAAAATTCCACTGCAATCCAAAAAACCCATTGAAATTTATAAAAGAACATTGAAATCATTGTCTTGTAGAGAAGAACCTTCAAATCTTGTTTAATCGGGTTAAAATTAGTCAAAAGAGTGCAGTCACCGATTAATTTAAAAATCATGATTTTAACAGGTAAAAAATCAGCAAATATGTCGTTTCACAATTATATCACATATAATTGCGATTTTTTTGCGATTTTTGCTTCTATGGAATGAACAAAAAAAACCATGATACTTTAAATGTTCAAATCATAGACCAATAACCTCAGTGCATATAAAACAACTCAAATGAAGTCATCTCATACAAATAGAACATTTCCACGTGCCAAGATGTTCAAGTAATTGACCAGAATGTGAAATAACGACACTGAATAAAAAGTACTTAGTGCAAATTCTAAAAAAAGCGCATGGATATATTTGAAGAGCTTTGAAATACCTTTGCAATGTTGCAAGAATCATGAAAATTGGACATATAGGTTATGAGCTCGAGAGAAGAAAATGATGATCTGACTTCAGCAAGTGATAAAATTTACTAGAAAAAAAATCTAATGATAAGACCTACACCACTGGAAAGTACATGGAATCAGCTTTCTAATGATATCTTGTTTGTTAAAAGCTAACACCATATGCCCAAAATATAACTGATTTACCAAAATAGGTCCAAAAAGGCCAAAAAAGAAAGGCTGGTGGTGCTGCTTGTAGAGGTGGCAGCCGTGTGACAATTGGGTGGCCATTGGAAAATGACGTTAGAATGTTGGATAATTGCATAGGTTGTCAAGAAAGCCGAAGTCATAAAAAATGCCTAGATTGCTAGAAAATCATGTAGATCACTAGAAAACTTAGAAACTCGTTGAAAAATTGCGTAAAAGGTTGAAAAATGGAACATAAATAGTACGAAATAGTGTACAACTATATGAAGATGGTACAATCGTATGGATTTGTACAATTGTATGTATTTTTTCACCTTGAAAATTGTGCCCTCCCAAAAATCACCTAAATTTCTCTTGTTTGGATTTTGATGAATTGGTAGTTGATCTTAGGGTTTTGGGTATTCTGGACGAGGTCCATTTTTCTCTAGGATGCATTGATTTTTTTCTCAAGATCAAATATCTCAAAAGAAGGGTAGGTAGTCATCGATTTGGTGCCTAGAAATCGCTTGCAACCAAAATGCCTACCACAAAGAGAGAAAAAACCGATAGCGTGCTATGTAACCTTGAGAATTGATTTGATCCAAAGAAGCATCTAATTATGCATTTGTATTGAATGAACAATTAGATTGGATTTGGATGATTACAATGATGAATAATGAATCCTTATAAAAGGAAAAAAAAAAGCAACCCTAGATGAAACCCCAAGTGAAGATTCAATTAGATCATGACAAGTGTTTTCATCCTATGCTATGAGACAAAAAAGCACATGACCTAAAAATAGAAAAGCACTCCTAGGTTTAGCTTAAGTGTAATAAAGTAAAAAGGGAACCTAATGAATTAATTAGGTGATTTTCCTATTTTACTTTAACACGAACAAGGGGACATGAAATTTTCACTTGCTCGGATTAGGACTTGTTGACGTGGTTTTCACGACCGCACCAACACAAAATAAAGTCTCCCAATGGATACCCTATCCTCTCTTGAACAAAGTTTCCTGCATGCTAAGATTGCGAGATAGATCATACATTTAACTCCAAGGGTCCTTCATGCAATAGAATACCCTCAGTTGGCTCGATGTGTTTTGCTGGTATTTCAAGGGGGACTTACACAATTGTTTGGCAGCTGACAGCAGACAACAGGTTAAAGGCTTCGCGTGGTTCGAATGATTTGGCAAGTGAGCACAAGTTTCCTAAAGCTAACCAGAAAAGAACTGAAATTAAATGAGTGTAGGGATAAAAATGTTCTAGTCTACTCTAAAGCGTGGGACATAGCGATCAATTCTCACAGACTTCAACCAAGCTCCGTTTTGCCTCACTTCGGACAGCTTCCGCGGAACTGGTGCAATCTTCAGAGGAGTGACTCAAGATGTTCAAATCACGATTTAGCATGAAGACACCATCACAATGACGCATGCCAACATATAAACCATAATCGAAGTTAAGTTTCACAAAGTTCCAGTTGACCACGCAAGGCGAACCCACCGTCAGTGAGCCCGCTAGTGGTATGGACAAGCGAAGTCTTGTTCAAATCGAGCACCACATTCCACAATTGCTAAGTACTTGCATGAAAATGAAAACCACTCTACTTATGCTACTTGAAGTTGAAGGGATGAAGAAATCTTGCTAGCTACTTATAACAAAGACGAATTCACCATTCAATGAAAGATCTTTTATTACAATAGTTTTTCGCAACAATCTCTTACAAAGTTTTCCAAGGAAAACTTTCCTTCTCCTTCAAACTACGCTATGCTAAGATATTACAACTAAAGTGTCTCTGCTCTACTCTCTACTTTGATCTCTAAGCTCTGCTTCTACTAAGGTACAAATGAGGGGGACTCCCCCTTTTATAGATGGCCAAGTCCAACGGACGGCTCAGATTACAATCGGCTGGATGGCCCAGATTGTGCCACCTCAACCCTAAACAAGATTCGCCCTAAAAATCGCCACCAAGAGGAGTGGGGTAATAAATGAGCCATTAATGGCCATCATCCTCTAGAAGATTCCAACCCTGAAACGCGTTCACATTGTTCTTTTCTTGACTGCAGACTTGATCAAATAAATTCAACTACAGGCGCGTTCTCGGTCTAACTTCAAGGCGGCAACTTCATTCTTCTGCTTGATGATGATTTTCAACACTTGGGTCTTCATCTTTTCTTTCATCCTGGGCTTAGAAATATTTTCTTGTCCTGAACTTAAACATTCAACACTTAGCCATTTCTTGCAACTTTTCTTCCTTCGAGGTTGAGATGTCATCTTGAATCACTTAAGTCATCACCGCTTGGTCTCAACGTTCCTCCTACAAAACAAGCAAGGAGAAGAGAATTAGAACATTTCATAATATAAATTCAACTTACTTACCAGGATTTTCACGTTCTAACTTCCAAGCGTTCATTGTCTTCACTAGCCAGCTTCGCGTTCAAATTCTTCATGCCTTAGCCAAATTTCCAACCTATCTTGCATTCTGCTCGGCGCACTTCGCTCTGATATTTCATCCAAGAAAAGCTTTCATCAGGAACTCGATCAAAAATCATCTAGGCGATCATTTTCAAATTCATCCGCCAAGGCATTTTAACACATTTTATCCTTTGCCTTAGAAAATTTTAAAATTTCCCTTAGGAAATTCATCAACCTGGTGCCCATCAAAATCTCCATCTTAAACGCCTTGGCGAAGTGCAGAGGACCTTGAAATCCACTCCTTGTTGAAGATCTCTGATACCCAGAAGAAAATTTTCTCCAGAACTTGTCGAATTCATGGGTATACCACGAACGGGTTCATTTAATTTTTTGAATTTTGAACCTTAGAAAAAATATTTTTCATCAAATTTAATCCATTTCTTCAACTCCAGGCGCATTTCCTTGCTCTGACTTAAAATTTCTCATTGACCTTGTGAAGCTAGCATCATCTGACTTCTTTCCTGTCAACTTACCTACGCCTTAGTACATTTCATCATCTCCCAACCATCTTAGGCGTATTTCTCTAGAGGTGGAATTTGAATATTTATACTTAGAAAAATATTCTATCATTTCCTCACTAATTTTAGGACCTCTAGCTCCCATTTTTCCAGACTTAGAAAATTTTCTACCCATCCCTCTTCAAGGGCGCAAATCATAGCTGAAGCTTTCAATTTTAATACCTTCACCAAATTTCTTACCTCATCCTCAAGGTTAGGCGCAAATAAGAGGGGTTACCTTAAATACCTTAGAAAATTTTTGAGTTCTCTTCTTTTAAGCTCAAGGCGCAAATGATGGGATCTTCTTTCAATTTAAGTTCCACACTTAAATTCTCTTCCAGCTCACCCTTCCAGTCAAAGGCGCATTTACCACCTTGTGTTTCCATTTCAAGTTCTAACACTTAGAAATATTTCTAACCTTTTCATAGCTAGGCGCATATCATACCCTGAACTTTCAATTTTTAATACTCTAGCACATTTTTAGCTAGCATACTACCCTGGCAAGGTGGGGCGCAAATGGAAGGTGGAGCTTCATATTTCAACTACGTAGAAAAACTTTCTAACTCACTCCTCAGGCTAGGCGCATTTTGCTAGTGGAACTTCCAATTTCAACACCTTAGACGATGCATAGACCTTTTCACAAAGTGGGCGCATATGGGACCCCCTACTTCCAATTTTTGATACTTAGAATTTTTTTTACTTGCTTCCATCTTCTTCTAGGGCGCATTTTGGGGGTGCTATTTCCATTTTAAAAGACTTAGTAAATTTCTCATGCTTTCTTCCCTCAAGGGCGCATTTGGAGGCACAAACTTCCAATTTTCAAACTTAGAGAATGTCTAGCAACTCTCCTTCACTTCAAGAGCGCATTTTGCTTGTCAAGCTTCCACTTTGTGTCAACGCTTGGAAAATTTTCAAATGTCCTTCTCTTCATCTTGGGCGCATTTGGAGGCACAAACTTCCAATTTTCAAACTTAGAGAATGTCTATCAACTCTCCTCCACTTCAAGAGCGCATTTTGCTTGTCAAGCTTCCAATTTGTGTCAACGCTTGGAAAATTTTCAAATGTCCTTCTCTTCATCTTGGGCGCATTTGGACCCTCATGCTTTTAATTTTCAACACTTACTGAACTTTTTACTCCAACTTCAAGTTTGTCATGTCCCCTTCTAGTTGACATCTCTCAGAGCACAGGATTAGCCTATTATGCGACCCTCGTAGGCTGATAGGATGGATAGAGGGTCTTGATGGAGCTTGGCTCAGCTTCAGTTGTCAGTAATTGACCAGTTGGCTTTCGTTCGGGCTCATTCGGACACCGTTTACCTGAGTTGCTATTTTTAGCAGTATTTGACACTCAGAGAGGCACCCCTGCTATTTTTAGCAGTACAGTTTGATCACGTGCAGAATCACTCCCTGGTTTGCCAGCTTCAGACGGTTCGTGCATCGGACGTTTATTGAGGGAGTTATTAATATTTGATTGATTAATTAAATATTAATTAAATTGAGCATATAATATAAGTTATAATATTTTAATATTATAACTTAAGTGAAGGGGTCGCCCATCATGGAAGGGGCCAGTTGTGATTATATTTTATAATCAAAAATTACATCGAAGACTATTGAAAAGAATTAAAATAAGAAGTCGAATTATTTAATGATCCCTATTTTTAAGGAATTCGCACTTCTCAAGAGTATAAGGCATTTTCATTGAAAATCGAGCCATTTATGTTATTGATTACTGAAAATTGAACAAGTCTTCAACCAGAGCACGAAAGCCAAGGGTTTCAGTCTCAGAGCATTGGGGAACGAGCCATCTCCAGTGAAAGCAATTCAGAGGTTGTGAAATATCATCCGATTTATTGCCAGGCAAGAGATTTCTTCATTCAGAAGAAATTATAGAGCTTCACAGTTGATTCAAACTTCAGGGTCTTAGTTAGCAATTCATTTACAGAGGAGTTATTCCATTGAGGCGCATATTTATCCAAGATCTGGAGACTCAGAGAAGAATACCATACTATTTTATTTGTTATTTGCTGCTGTTACAAGGCCGTACTGTTTGTCCCAGGCCGTACCATCATTAAAAAGGGGCGTACCTTCAAGATTAGGCAAAATGCCTTCCATCTCTTCAGTCTGTCACCACTGATAGGGGCGCCTATGCATCTGGCATTGTTCTGGATCGTCTGACGGAGGGAGAAAGGGTTATTCATTGCTGCTGTACCAGAACAAGGGTATTCTTCATCTTGCTGCAAATACCAGGTTTTTATTAAAATAATGCTGCTTTCCTTTGTTGCATGTTATCGGATCTCTATTGTAATAAGTCAAGAAGTTCAATAAATGATTCGCCTTCAGTAGATCTTGTATTTCCATCAGTATTGATACTGTAGCATTTTATATGAAATTTATTATTCAATTCTTGCAAAATCGCATTCTTTATTGTTCATGCAAAAACATCAAAAAAATCAAAATACAAACAAAACTATCAAAAAACAGTCAGACTCAGAAAACGGGGAAACTAGGGTTTCTACAAAGTTCAAGGGCACACTTCACCATGGAGCTTTCAACTTTCCAGACTTAGAAAAAATTTCAAGCCGCCTCTCAAGCTAGGGCGCATTTCATACCTTGCACTTTCATTTCTTCTGACTTAGAAAATTTTTTTTACTTGACTTTTTCTTCAAGGGCGCAAATCACAGGGGGAGCTTTGAGTTTCAATGACTTAGAAAAAAAATTTAAGTTCACTCTCCAAAGAGGGCGCATTTGACCCATGAAGCTTTCACTTTCCACACCTTAGGCAAATTCTGAGTCTCTTCAAGCTCAAGCGCATTTCTCATGTCCAACTTTCAATTTTATCAACTCTAAGCTCAGGGGCGCAAATAGCATGGGGAGCATTAAGTTTCGACACTTAGCAAAATTTCCAAGCTCCTCTTTGAGGCTGGGCGCATTTGGCAGGGGCAACTTTCAATTTTGACACTTAAAAACTTTTTCCATCACCTCTCTTGAGCTGGGCGCATTTGGAAGGTCCTGCTTCAAATTTTGCATACTTAGTAAGTTTTCCAACTCCTTCCACTAGTCAAGGGCGCATTTAAGAGGTGGAACTTCTAGTTGCCAAGACTTAGAATATTTTCACCTTCATCTTCTCTTCAGGGGCGCATTTGGAAGGTCCTTCTTCAAATTTTCTTGCCTTAGAAATTCTTTTGGAGTCTTCTTTACCTTGGGCGCTTTTGGGGGGGTGTACTTCAAGTTTTTGTGCCTTAGTGAATTTTCATCACCCACTCTCCTCTTGAAGGCGCATATGGAGGGGTGTACTCCAAATTTCACATACTTAGAAAAATTTCAAGTCTCCTCTTCTCTCCTTAAGGCGCATTTGAGGTAGTGTGCTTCAAATTTTCAATGCTTAGAATTTTTTATCACCAGCTAAGTGAGTCAAGGCGCATATGACCTCTGGAGCTTCAAATTTTGAGGAGTTAGAAACTTTTTAGCAATCTTCAACTGCAAGGGCGCAATTGGAGGGGTATGCTTTCATTCTTCAAACACTTCAAAACTCTTGATCTGTCTTTGGCCTTTTAAAGCAAGTTTTGATGCTGGACCTGAAAAAATATCAAACTTGGTGGATTTCTTGTCCTTTGCCGGATTTAGGGTGACTCGATCATGCTAACCCTAATTTGCTATTTTTAGAAAGTTTGTCAATTTTGCACTTCAAGCTAATTTCAAGCTCCAAAAAGGCTGGATTTTGCTTTGTTTTGGACCTCGGGATGTGTTTATGCTTCCGATGCCTGATATCTGTCTACACCTGCTATTTTTAGAAAGTTACTAAAAATAGCAATTGCTCGGAATGCCTTCAAATTTCATGTACTGAATGCCTGAAGGGTGCTGATTGTGACTGAACGCCGCTTCTGCCTGACTTTTGTGCTCTGCCCTTGAATTTAGGAAACCCTAATTTCTCTGCCCAAGCCTGCTAAAAATAGTAAGTGCTTGATTTTCCATCTTCTGCAAATCCGTTCACCTTGAAATTCGCGCCATGGGATCTTTATCAGCTGCTTGACCTGTACCTGCTGATGCCTTGCGTTGACCTGCTATTTTTGGCATGTTTCTGGAGGTGGTTTACTATTTATAGCACTTGCTCAGTTTCATGACTTCCACAACTCTGTTTGACTTGAAATTCGAATGACGGGCTCCTCACCACGTGACCTGCCTATTGACGCCGACACCTGTTGCTGACTTTCTATTTTTAGCCCGTTTCTGAAATGACTTACTATAAATAGTAAGTGCTCCGTTTGCCTTCAAATTTTATCAGCAGATAGCTTGAGAGATGCTGATCGCGGTGGTATACATCGGTTTTCGAAAATTCTGACTTTTTACGCCTCTTTTTGGGTCCCGAAGCTGGAAAACCTAATTTGTCTTGCATGCGTATCAAATGACCTCCGTTTCTCCTTGTTTTTGTTGCATTGCAATCAGCTTGTGATTCTGAAGTGCTGGGAGGCGGCTGCCGGGATGCACCTGCTAAAAATAGCAAGTTGCTGAAGGAGTGATTATCTTTATTTGCATGTCATATCATCGCGAAGCTCTCGAAAAACCCATAAGGAATCATTCGACATGCAAAGAAAACCCTGACATGCAAACCCTAAAAATAGCCTCCGAAGGCTGAATTCTGAAAGTTGTTGTCTCGCTTTGCATGTTATATTTTCGCGAAGGTCTCAGAAAACCCAGAAGGAATCCTCAGACATGCATTGAAAAATCCTGCATCCAAGCCCTAAAATTTGCCTTGGAAGCCGGACTGCTAAAAATAGCAAGTCGTCTGTTTCAGCTCAAATTTTGCACACGAGCAGTTTGATGTGTTCTGAATGCAGTGTGATTGTTGGAATTTCAAAATTGTTGAGAGATTGCCTGCAATTACACACTTACTAAAAATAGTAAGTAGTCAGAATTTGATGAAATTTCAGTGGAAGCCTGCTAGAAGCACATTGACAACAATGTTAGTCTTTATTTTCAATTTATTCACATCATTTGACTTCAAGTTGGCTGGAAAATTCAAAACCCTAATTTTTCAGACTTGGCCAAATTTCATGTTTAAATTCAAAGATGGGCGCGTCCCCCAGAAGGGCAGACATCAGAAAAGAGACAGAGAGAGAAAGAGAGAGAGAGAAACCAAAGCCAAAAAGACCAGAATGGAGCAAAAATTAGGGGTCCCCATCTTGAATGGGGCGATGTGTGAAAAGGTCACAACAGGACTCATTGTCCTTGCAAGCCTTGTATTTATGGTATATATAGATCACATGGATTTTAAGTTGGTTTTTAGTAACTATAAAGGATTGTATGCTGTTGTATATAGCAGCTTCTCTTAGGTGCTTGTAGTCTTTGGATGCTTTTCTCTACGATGTTAAATTAGATGTATTGAGTTTTTTGTTAGTCAACTGATTTCATTCTCTAGGGGCTGTTGTGATTTTTAATACTCCTTTTTATACTTAATACAATTTAACCTTTATAAAAAAAGCTATAACTACAAACCAGCTTTGAAATTTGGTTTTTTTTAAATATTGGGATTTTTTTTTTTATCAAGGATGCTTGAACATCCTTGAGACAGTCATGTGACATCTTAGATGTCCCTTGCTATCTTGGAGATGGCTAAATGCCTGTATGGCATTCCAAGGCTTTTAGTGGTGTCTTGAGTATGTTCACAGAAATTCTTGGAGACTAGGGACAGCTAGGGGACATCCCCTAGTGTCTTGAAGTCTTGAAAATGGCTATGGGGATGGGGATGCGGGTTTTAGAGGGGGGTACGTGTCCTTGAGTAACATAGAATTTGTGTTTTTTAATGTTAAGAAGTTTCATTGAGTTTGGAGTCAAATTTTAGGGCTACCTAGTTTTCAGTGAGTCTGAATTTTGGAACTATGCCACAAACTGTCATGTTAGGTAGGGGCAACAAATTCCTTATTATATTCTAGTTTACACTATAGTCCATCCATCATGGACAAGACATTGACCAAGTTCACCACACTATCCTTTGATAAATGGACAACTAGAGGTGGTCAATCACATGATTGCGTATCTCCTTTGGACATTCCATTTTGACTCTCAAAGCATACATGTTCATGTGATAAGTGCCTCCCAAATGTCCAACACAACTACAATTGTGCCATTCATGTCTTCATAGGACAATCCATTTCATGTACTTCTCAAGTTTTAAGAGGCATCAACCCATGCACAAAAGGAACTGCATAAAGTGACCAAGTTTGTAGAATACATTCAGCACATTCAACAGAAGGTTTATGATGATAAAATATTGCAGAGGGACAGTGAAAAATACAAGCAGCATCACAATCACATCCATCTCCCTCAATTTTCAGGTGGGTGACAAAGTATGGTTGCATCTTTTAATGGAGTAGTGCTAGGGTCGAAAGGGGACGCTCAAATTCTACACAATGTCATCAAACGAGTGGGTTAACACAAATTTGAACCCAACTTGCCACCCTGCCTCTGTTTGCACCCAATGTTCAATGTAGAATTGTTTCACCCATACTTTCCACCACTTATTGACACATCAAATGCTGCGAAGCAGCAGAGCACATGGTTGAATCCTGACCATGTCACTAGTGAATAGTGATCAGATCATGGATACAATGGCCAATGAAACAAAGCTCCAAGATATTCCACTCTTTTGGGTGTTTAAGTTGGAGAATTTGATGTATCAAGGGAAAATGGTTTTCTGGGAACTAAATTCAGCAGAAGTTTTCCTGCTTGGCACATAATCTAAAAGCAACGGAGGGACAAATTATCTACGGAGCAATTTGGGTCATTTAGGAGGAACTTTAGGAGAATTATTTTTTGTGTATTTCCTACTTTTATCGGTCTACATTTTTGGGTCTCTTTGAAGTAGAATTTTCCCTCGGAAGTTTGTTTGAAAGTCCCTAAATGTTGGCTGGGCTTCCTTTGGGTTATTAAGTGTTCATGACCTATGATTTCCAGTGCATATCTGATTGTTTACTTCACTGGGTGTAATTCAATGTACTACAGAAGTAAACTAGATTATGCACAGAACATAGAACAGAACAACATATCCGGAAACATAAGATGCTTGAAAGATGAAATGCTTCTATTCATTTCCAGTAAGTATCAACATGTACAATCATATGGATGTCATAGTACTATCAATCATTTCTTCCCGACTACAAAGACTCAGTACATATAACGCTCGGTGGTGGTTGAGCAACCAACCGTCGTGACGTTTCATAACAACCCTTTACTACCAATCGGGACTTAGTTACATGACATTTATTACATTAATGATTCCCACTACAACTATAGTTTTATTGAACATAAGTAACTAGCCGACTACGACCAACTATGCTACGGTCGACTACGACCGATTACAACTAAAGACAATGACGGCTTACATCATCCCCCCCACAAAAGAAGTCGTCTTCCAGACGACATGACAAACCAAAAAGGGAATGATGCTGCACATAATGCTAATGAGAGGAAGAGGGAAGTGAAGATGTCCCTGGATGGACTGATGACATCGGGGTAGTTGTTGAAGAGTGCTACTCCCTCAATCGCCTCACTTCCTTTGTGCGCACACGAAGTTGGCGATCGGTGAGAATCTCCCATTCCCTGGCGGCTTTAACCATGCGAGCTACCTCCATCAACT
The DNA here is from genome assembly GCA_007258455.2 of Sequoia sempervirens. Taxonomy (NCBI): domain Eukaryota; kingdom Viridiplantae; phylum Streptophyta; class Pinopsida; order Cupressales; family Cupressaceae; genus Sequoia; species Sequoia sempervirens. The sequence continues at coordinate 15,019 of VDFB02348383.1, forward strand.
GACTCTTGGCCTTGTCTGCCTCCGTGCTCCTTGTCGCCAACTGTTCTTCCAACTCCTTTACTCTCTGTTCCCACGTTTGCTCCCTTTGCCGTGCCTCTTCCTCCAAGGTGGTCACCCTGGCCTCAAAGGCCACTACTCGGGCTTCCTTGGCATTGGCTATCTCAATCTGTTCTGCCAATTGGGTTTGAAGGTTCTTCATAGCTACTACAAACTCATCTTTGATCATCTGCAACCTTTTGTATGCCTCTACCTTCCCTGTCAATGTGAATTCAGTGGACAATATTTTCCGCTTCACGGTATAGAAGACATCACGGAAGGCTAATTCGATATGATAGAGATTCTCCACGAGGCATCCCTCCCTACCATCCGTGGTGGTGTACCATGCCATGCTCTACGCATTGCCAGGGTCTCACCTGCCGGCCATCCTTGGCTGGTGAAGATGCGAGCAAACTCCAACTGAGACGCCATCTGCACGAATCCACAGATCCGCTATACCTCTTGGGCCACAAGTGGGGAACGATCGACCTTGAGCTCTTTAGAGATGCGTCCCACCTGCATCATCACCCGTCCCATATGTTGGAGCTCCTTTACATATCGTTGCACGGTCCCCACGGGATCTGATGGATCTGGCTATGATATCTCTACGACCAAGCCGCCAGACCTAGTAGAGTCATCCTTCTCTCCACTGCCAAATGTTGATGGTGATTCTTCTTCTGCTAGAGGGGTCTCTTTCAATGCTTGCCCCTCATGCTCCTGTAGCACTGCTACTGTCTCCCTCTCTTCTGCCATCTCCATCTCACCTGTAGGCACTACCGGCTGCTCGCGCACTTCTTCTGCTAGTCTGGTAGTATCACTCTGTTGAGTCTGGAGGAGTGGGCCTCCCTCATCCATACCCTCAACCAAACCCTCTGAAGGGCTATGTGCCTACGGTTCTGCCACCTCCAGCATGAACCCCACTAACCCCAGCCAATCGTCTATCTGTTTATGATTCATCTTCGCTCTCCCTTGTACTTTTGTCGTCATCTTTCTTTTTCCCTCGCGAAGATGTCTTGTTTTCGCTCTCGATGTCCATCACACAACTATATGCTTTAGTGTACAAGGATGGAGGTACCACCTTCATTTTCTTCCGGAGCGAGGGAAGCAATCCTTCGATGAACCACCTTTTCTTCAAACCATCTGCTGGCTGTGTCTCCAGTTTCCCCAACAAATCTTTTAGTTTCTGGTTATAGGTCTGCACACTCTTGTGCTTCCCTTGCTTGGTATTGTAGATCTCCGCTACAATCTCACTATCATCCCTTAGGGGTTTGAACTCTTCTTGAAATGCTTGCTTCAATAATCTCCGTGATGCTCTGTACTTGGTCCAATTCTGCGTACTAGTCAATGGCACTATCTCTCAGTGTTGCTGGAAATGCTTTCAGCTAGTGATCCGGATTGTCCTGTCCGTTTGCTAGCCAAATTGTTTCACGTGTTTTGCAATGCCGTACTAGATCTTCTAACCCATTCCCCATAAATTTTGGTAGCTTCTGCTGCTCGGTTGGAGTCACCATCCTTCTTCGCTGTCCTCCTTGTGTATTGGACCTAATTGGACTAGTTTTCCCGCTACGTTATGATGCGTCACTTGCACTCTCGGCCACGTACGAGTCTCTCTCACATCCTCCGTTCACGTCCTTGACACCTCGAGTCTCCTGGGGTGGTACTCCCTTCGCCTTGGGGTCCTAGGCTTAGATCTTCTAGTCATCAGCCATTCGTTGTCGTTTGATATGGACAACTCCCGAATGCATCGGATGCTATTATCAAGTTCTTCACTTAATTCATTTTCATTTTCATTGATTTTGTACCTTACTATGTACGGAGTGCTGAAGGGTCCTTCGTCCCTCCCCTCAACAAAACTTTGATGTGCTCTTCCGATGGATTGGTCTATTTCCTCAAGATTTTCATGTGCTCTTCTAATGCTTTGATTTATCTCAGTTATATCTTTGTTGTACCCAAAACCAAAATTTTTGCTTCATCAAGGCATTTTGTTTAAAAGAGTCTAAATCTTGCTAAAATGATGTCAAGTACAGTTTTTGGGCAATATCAAGCATGGAGTTTTATCAGTATTTTGTCAGTCAAAGGCAGTTCTATTGATCAGAACCTACATCGGAGGCTCAGAATGGAACATTTCACGATGAAGAAGCATTTCACGACAACAACTATGCTTTCGCATGATCATTTCAGTGGTCAAGATGGAGTTTTTAGTGATTAAATTATGAAGATTTCTCAGAGAAAAGCAAGAAAGTGCAACTATAGCCCAGGGGCGCCCTTCTTTTTGAAGGTCAAGATCTTGTTGAAAATGCTCATGCATATAGTCAATCTCTTCAGAATTGGTCTAGCTATCCGATGAGCTATCCAGCGAAGCTTTCCGAGATCCACAGCTCCGGCAAACAGCGACAAAAGTTGAAATTCCCAAAGTTCCAGATATGAGAAATTTGTTCTTTTTCAGCAAAAGCGCAACTATAGCTTGAGGGCGCCCATCTTAAAGAGGGGGTAGATTCTGGTATTTCTGATGGTTCATACAGTCAATCTGTTCACGACTAGTCTACTCGTCCTATAAATTATCAAACGCAGTCATCCGAGTCTCAGAGATCCGGCAGCCGACATCTGAAGGTGAGCTTATAATGGAGTTTTCACGTTCTTGAGCTTCTCCATTGGTTTCCAGCGCAACTACAGCTCAGGGGCACTGGTTAAAATGACCCTTAAGATGGTAAAATTTGCAGACGAAGTCTTCTTGACATCAGTAATACTTTAGTCCAACTCCGCGATGCATCATCCTGCCTGTCGATCCGACATTCCGGGTGATCGTGGCAGAGGTTCTACCAAGCACGTAATTTCACGAGTGGACCAACATAAAGTTTTCAGTGTATTTTTACAGTCCAAAGGGGCCTAGCCTTTAGGCCTGTCAGATGAGGCCGTTCGCGTTCGAAGTCTTCACGGCTTTCGAGCATAATTACTTTATCTACTCAACGAGCCTAGCCATCAACCTTCGGGATTTGGCAAACGCTCGTACGTGCGAGGTCTTTAGCAAAACGCTGAAGAGTGAAGACATCCGGAAAATGGCCAAGTTTGGAGCGGATATTTTAAATAAAATACGCACTGACGTTTTTGAGGTCTTAGAAGCAGTTTTCTTGCTTCGTCACCTCCAGAGACTTCTCTTGTGGGCCCTTCTGGCTGTCCGTTAAAACAAGCGTTGCTTGAATCGGGTCATCCCAGCTCCAGATATCAGAGGTCGAAATAGGGTACTTGGATGAGAGTTCAATTTTCGTCAAAATGACGTCAGTGCAACTGAAGGCCAGGGGCGCTTTTACTTTTGAGGCCCTTAATGAACTTTGTAGAGGTCATGCGTATAGTCATTGGATGCAGAATATCTCCAGGCATGCAGTGAGCTTCGTTTCCTGTCAGCAAGGTTCGCCGTTTGTCCTTGGCAGCCGTTTGAAGTGTCAGATGGCAGTTTAGGAAAATGGTTAAGTCTGGAACCCGTAAATGAATTTAATCAGGAGCGCCTAATTTTTCAGGGTGTTAAACGATGGATTTTGCAGTAGTGTCTCCTAGCAGACATTTCTTCCTTGTTCAGTAGGCTTTCCGTTGAATTCTCCAGCTCAGTCTCAACATCTCCCGATCATTCAAAAATCAGTGTCGAAGTTGGTCAGTCGTAACTTTGTCACCAGCTATAAAATAGGAAGTTAATAGAAAGTGTAATATCTTGAGCAAATGGACGCCTATGAGCTCAGATGATGACTTTTTGGAATTGGTGAAGTCTAATGGTGAATCTCAAAGCTTCATCCGAATTGTCAACTGAAGTTTGATAATATTTAATATTTATTATTGCATTTTAGCATTAAATGGCGATTTTCTTAAGATTGGCGCCCTCTTTATGCTAAGTTATCAAATTGCATGATGATGAATGTTTTATTATTATTTATTTTTGAACTCCGAGTCAGTGGCAGTTCAACTGAAGGGCGACCAATTGGAAGGCTTCTATTTCAGTCAGGGTTTTAAATTCTTGCAGTTCACCAGTTGATGCGAATTTCTTCTTATGGTGCCTTCTTCATTTTTGTATCATAAGGCTAAAGAGAAATTTTTTTTTCTTAAGAGAAATTCATATCTTCAAAGGAAATCGAATTTTATCAATTTTCAAAGGCGTTTCCTCAAGAAGAGTTCATATTTGAAGAACAAAAGGCGTATTAACTTCAAGACAAATTTGTAATTTTCAAACAAAAGAAATTCGTATTTCTTCAAAGAAAATTCGTGATTTTAAAGCAAAGGCGAATTCTGGCAAAGCAAAGGCGAAATCTTCATCTATTGCCAAGGGCGTTTTCATCAAATACATCTTTTTGCAGGTTAAAAGTTCACTTTTTCAGCAATTTGAAGAATTCAAGGGCGATTTTCATTGAAGAAGAGCATACAAAAAACGTCTTTTTCCTCCTTGATTCTCAAATTTCTCTCAGATTTCAATTCGCATGTTCCTGAAATTGGCAAAATTCGACAAGTCTCAGCATCTAGATCATTTCTATATAGCTTCCACGAATTAAAATCGTGCGTTTGATTTTTCAGGAATTTTTAACTCCAGAGCATTCGTTCTCGAGTTTCTAATTTTCTCAACTGAAAACTCTTTGCATGGTCGAGGAGAAGTCAAATTTTCGCAAATCTGACATTCTGGGTTGTCTTAGAATCTTTTTCTAGACAAAACCCATATCTCAGATTTTTCCGTGAAAATTGCCCTTTGATAGGCTATTTTTAGCCTCAGCAGGGTATTTTTTAGTTTTCCAGAGAAGTTGTCAGAATATAGCCATGTTCATAGTCAACAGGCTAGTTTTTCAGAGTACAGTACACACACACTGAATTCAAGACCAAATCGGTCTTAATTCGTGATTTAGTTAGAAAAGCTGAGATCGATTTGTATCAAGCTGCAGAGGAGATGTTGGCCATCACTTCAGTTACGGAGCCGCCAAAGTTATAAGTCAGTGAAATGCTAGTTTGAGTGTGTAAAGATTGCCAAGATTGCTCAAGTTGTTGACATTCAGATGTTGATGCAGTTAACAATCTCGTTGAGGGATTGGTTGTTCGAGATCACGGCCAATAGACTTCAGTTCCCACCTCTCAGGATAGACATTACACACAGGAGTTAAACTTGGCGTTACCTTTTCAAGTTAACTCGCTGTCTCATCTCATGCATATCTATTCTGGGATTAGCTTCATTCACTTGGAGTTTCATTTAGGGTTTTTACGTTAACTGATGGTAGTCTTCCAGTTAACTCGCTTTCAATAAGGACGTGCATGCTTGCACAATTGTCCATTTTTAGGTTAGATGTTTCGGTTAACTGATGGTAGTTTTCCAGTTGACTGTATAGTTTACTTCATTAGGGCTTAGCAGTAAAATCTTGCATGCATTGCAAGACTGTAGATGACTCAAGGTGATTTTAGGGTTCCCTACACCTTGATGTATATAAATAAGAGCTTTTGCTCATTTGTAAATAACTTTTGCTTGAGAGAGAAATATATGCTGCGCCTACCTTGCCCTCAATATTGCTCTTTTGGTATTTGTTCATGTGTCTTCACTATTACGATTAATTGTTATGCCACATAGGGTTTCATGCAATTGTAATGGTGAATTCTTTCCATAGTTTAGATAAATCTGTTTTGTACATCTTTACCATTATGATCAATTGTTATGCCACATAGGGTTTCATGCGATTGTGATGATAAATCTGTTTTGTGAATCTTTTCCATTGTGATCAAGTATTATGCCACATAGGGTTTCATGCGATTGTGATGATAAATCTGTTTTGTGAGTCTTTGCTATTATGATCAATTGTTATGCCACATAGGGTTTCATGAGATTGTCATAGTTTAGATAAATCTGTTTTGTGCCTAATAAACTTGTTTAGATTGAGATAATAGTTGCGCCACCTTGCCTTCAAGTAGAGAATCTAAACTCGTTTATCGTCTGATAGTCAAAACCTTGCTCTGTTTCCTCATGCTCTGTTTTCTTGAGGAAACTGGATAGAATTTAAGTTATTAAGTTTAGTTGTAGTTAGTAGATCTGCAAAACCAGAAAAACTTAGCTGCAACGTTCTTGGTTTTCTTAACCTTGTGCCTCTTCCAGCTGAGAACAAAAAGATAGGACTTAGAGTACTTTTCTTTTCCACGCATTCCAGCACTATGAGGGAGCTTCCCCTCCTAATTTGAAGAGCACTCATTACGCAGTGTGCATAGCTGTCCGTACAAACCTGCACTCCAGAGGTGTTAGTTTTTACGCCAACAATCTTCATGAATTTCTCTGTCAATTTCTTTTAATCTTCGTCGTCTATTTTCTTGCTCTTATACCCTAAGTGATTGCCGAACCTTCTCTTATTGAGTTTCGTGCCCGCTTGGTACTTGGTTCTTATCTTTGTTAGGCCATACGAGCATTAAAGGTTGTTCACGTGATCATTGGTTGCCAGGAGTACATCTTTGGCTAGTGTCTCGTTCGTCCTCTTCCTGCTTGGTCCTCTCCTCTTACCGCTGCAGTATTTGTTGCCTTCGGTACTCCTGGTAGATCTTGCAGGATGATGAAGTGGCGAGCCAGTAGTCTTGGTAGACGGTTGAGGAGATGGTCAACCTCGTCGTTCACTTCCAATCTGTCCCAGATAACTGCCTCAGGGATCTCTCGCTTGAGGGCTTCCCTCCATACCTGATCTCTTAGTGATATATTCCATAGATTTATCAAATCTCGTGTCAACTCATCTTCCCTTTCTTCATTAGTTTCCACAAGCTCTTCCGCCGGTAGACCCATTATGCTACCATCATACTGACAAGTGATTCCCTGGTTTGCTTAGGCAATGACGCCAAATGTTTACTTCACTGGGTGTAATTCAACGTACTACAGAAGTAAACTAGATTATGCACAAAACATAAAACAAAACAACATATCTGGAAACATAAGATGCTTGAAAGATGAAATTCTTCTATTCATTTCCAGTAAGTATCAACATGTACAATCATATGGATGTCACAGTACTATCAATCATGTCTTCCCGACTACAAAGACTTAGTACATATAACGCTTGGCGGTGGTTGAGCAACCAACCGTCATGACGTTTCATAACAACCCTTTACCACTAATCGGGACTTAGTTACATGACATTTATTACATTAATTATTCTCACTACAACTATAGTTTTACTAAACATAAGTAACTAGCCGACTACGGCCGACTACAAGTAAAGACAATGACGGCTTACACTGATTTGACTTTTATGAGACTTTCACATTCATTTGAGAGACATTTCCATCCTCACATTCTGTCATCTCACTAATATCAGAAAAAAATAGTAGTAATTCATCTCTAACATAGTGCTTGACCATTAGAAAGTGGCTCTTACAATGCCAAAAATCCATGTAACTGTGATGAGCCCAGCTGGCTCCAACTCAACCCCTGAAGTTTTCTGCTTATCTTTTGTATTTTTTAAGTTTTTTTAGGAGAAATTCTAGACAGAAGTAGAAGGGGCGATAGCATATAAATGTTGATAAAACACAAATCTGAGCAATTTCTAAGAAAGTGTAATTGCAAGAAGTATTAAACAACCACTACAAAGAGATTACAAATGATAAACGTACCCGGATGCCTCCAGATTATTTAAATAAGAAATTCCGGAGCTTCAATCAAGAATGGTGAAAACTGACATATCCAAGTGTACAAGACCACAAAATGATTTCTCCAGCTTGGAAACGAAGGCAAATGCTCTGCAGATGCTAGGCGCTAGTGATGAAGTTGTCAAAGCCCAAAAAGGGAAGGCGTTTCAGCCTTTTGGTTCACATGCCCTTCTCTGGGTGTCCACACGTGCAAGCTGAAATGTACGGCCTCTCTCTCCAGAAATGGTACGACCTCTGTGTGATACTGACAGGTGAGGAAAGATGGCGATCCAAAGAGATAAACCCTTAACTTTATTGAAAACAAGAAAATATTGCGCAATAGAACTCTAATGAAGCACTAAAGAACTCTTGAATGAAGCTCCCGAGGTTGCAACTATTCAACTGGTATTCCACAGTCTCACAATCACAGATTGATGAAGAATTGTCGCTCTCCAAAGAAGAAATTTCCTGAAACCCTTGTTCCAGAAGGAAAAGCTTAGCAAAAAGCCAAAGAAGAAATGTCAAATGATCAATCATAGAGTTCAAATTTCCTTTGGCTGCCTTATATGCTCAAAAAGGCACGATTCCCAAAAAGTGACACCATTCTCCCTTTAAAATACATTTAAAATGTATTTTATAACTTTCGATAGTTATCAATTAAATAATGTGCGCACTTTTCAATAACGTGTTTTAATTATCACTTAAATAAATTTAAGTGATTCACTTTATTATAAAATCAAGTTGACTTTATAATATTCCATCAAATAAATTAAATACACTTTAATCCACTGAAATATTAATATCTCTCTCATAACTCAACATATTGACATGCCGTCAGAAGCTGTCAATCACTGAACTGCCAAGGCTTGCACTGAGCCTAACACTGAACTCAAAAGGGTGGAAATGACAATACCCACCAAAACGGCCACTGACCCTCTAACCATATCCTATCAGCCTACAAGGGTCCAAGAAATAGGCTAACTCCACTAATCCTGAAACTGACTAAAGTGGGGACATTACAGTCCACCCTTCCCAAATTTGCTTGTCCTCAAGCAAACTCAAAGCTAGATGCTGTAAACTGCTCTCTGCACCCCTCATCTTGAGAATGGACTGTCGAACCAACCTCTCCATTCTTATCAAGATAATTACTTTTAGGTTGCTGTCCTTGATGACTTTAAGCACATGAGTAACCCCGTCAACCTTGAATTTCATCTCCATCTCACGAAGGTTGAGAGTGAACTCTCCAATCGCATGAAGCCACTTCATGCCAAGAATCACTTCAGTGTCTCCCATGTTCACCACATAAAAATTTGTTGTAAACTCACAATTATTGAGTTTCATCGGTAGATCCGGTATCATCCTCTCACACTTATGAATGTAACCATCATCAACTCTTACTCTTATTCCTTCATGTTAGTTTTTATGATCAGATGTAACAGCAAAAATTTAATTCAAAATCAGACACAATAACACAGCATATACCCTGGGAAAACCCTCCACTTGAGGGAGAAAAACCCAACAACAATATATCACTTATATATTGAATATCAACAAATGATGAACTTCTTTACAATGAGGCCAATTATGAGGCCAAGAATAGCATCACAATCTGATGCTAACACAAAACCAATATGAAGCTTATGCTGATGACAAACTTAGTCTTCTACAATGCTGGATTGGCCTCTTCAATATATCGATCTGCCTATGAAGTATATCTTCACACTTGCACTTATGTATATCGAACTTATGATGAATATTGAATATGAATGATTTACAATGGAGGAGCATCGTGTATATATACACATGAATGGAAGGGACGCATCTCTTCTAACCTTCATGTCGGCCTCCACAAAATGTCGTGTCTCCAAGACACATGAAGTCGGCCTCAAAGAATCGCAACACTTCATGAAATCGCGCCTAAGGATGACGGCCTCAATGATTAAATAAATAAGGCATCATTTAATAAATGACGCGTCTCTTCATAAAATTCGTCTTACAATTTAAATAGCCGTTAGGCTATAATTTAAATTGCCCTTCATAGATCGAATTGGGCTGGAAGTAGAAGCCCGACGCTACTTCTAACATCAACACTCCCTCTCAGCTAGGGAGGATATTTCCAGCTGCATAAGACAAATCACCTCATTGTGATGTCAACCACCATGGCTACTCCCATATGTGGAAAGGAAACATATCACCTCATCGTGATATTAACCATCATGGCTACTCCCATGTATGGTAAATGTGCACAAGTGCTCATCACGAAATCACTCAACGTGATGTCGTCACCTCATCGTGACATTCACCATGCCTACTCCCAGAGGATGAAAAACACAAGTACAAGATCATCACAGACTCTCTCATGTGATGCTGTCATGGAGTTACACACATGACATCCACCATGGCTACTCCCAGAGGGTGGAAACAAGGGCTTTCACCTCAAATCTCTCTCACAGAGAGAAATGCATTAACAAGGGCTTGCACCTCAAATCCCTCTTACAGAGAGAAATGCATTAAAGAAGATCACTGATATTGAGACTCCTTAGCTAGGGCTTCATTCTCCACCATACCAAGTTTGTCTCGAAAGTACACAAACTTTATCCTGGAGAGAGGCTTGGTGAGAATGTCTGCCGTCTGCTCATCAGTGCTGATATACTTCAACTGGATTGCTTTTCTCAATACCATATCTCTGATATAATGGTATTTGATCTCAACATGTTTAGTTTTGTCATGAAACACTGGATTGACAGAAAGCTTCACACAACTTTGATTATCACAATGAATTACAGTCGGCTCCAACGATTGTTCAAACAATCCTGCAAGGAGCTTCTAAAGCCACACTGCTTCTCGAGCTGCCACACAAGGTGCAATATACTCGGCCTCTGCTGTGCTTAGTGCCACTGAAGATTGCTTCCTGCTACACCAGGATATCATTGCAGACCCCAAATTGAAGCAACATCTAGAGGTGCTCTTCCGATCAGTAACACACCTTGCCCAATCAGAATCAGTATATCCATGCAGCTTCAAGTCCACACCAAAAGAATATCTCAAGCCATACCCAACTGTGCCACGCAAGTATCTCAGGATATGCTTTGCTGCAACTAGATGTATTTGCCTTGGTTCACACATGAATTGACTAAGTGCACTCACTGCATAGCAAATATCTGGTCTAGTATTGACTAGATACATCAACGATCCAATCAACTGCTGTACATCCTGGGATCCACCAGATTTGAACTAGCTGCAACCTCTTTTAGAATATCAATGGTATACTTCCCTTGACTTAGAATGATCTCATCAAGCTTCTGCCATACTTCTAAACCAAGGAAGTAGTGCATGAGACCAAGATCCTTCATTTCAAATTCAGAAGCTAACTCCTTGCATTTGATAATGAGGTGATCTTCTTCAGTAAGAATTAAATCATCAACATAGAGAACCAAGATTAATGCTTCGCCATCAATTACCTTGAAGTATAGGTTTGAATCAATATCATTCTTGGAGAAGCCCAAGCTCATTAGGTATCGATCAATCCTTTCGTACCAAGCACGAGGAGCTTACTTAAGACCATACAGGGCCTTCTTCAGCCTACAAACATGAGACTCCTTCCCATGCACCTCAAAGCCATCCGGTTGCTCAATATATACCTCTTCCTCAGTTACACCATTTAGAAATGTTGTCTTCACGTCCATCTGGTGAATCTTCCATCATTTAGATGCCGCAATAGCAATGATGGTCTTGACTGAAGTATAATGAGCCACTGGAGCAAAGGTTTCCTCATAGTCAACTCCCTCTTTCTGAGAGAATCCTCTAGCCATGAACCTAGCCTTGTAGTTCTCGATGCTCGCATCAGCTGCATGCTTGATCTTGAAGAGCCACTAAGAAGAAATAATCGATTTTCCCTCAAGTCTAGGTACGATATCCCAAACATCATTCTTGAGAATGGATTGATACTCTTCAGCGATAGCATCTCTCCAAACTTGCTGACTAGTAGCTTCCTCAACACTGGAAGGTTCAGACTCAATGATTTGACTCGTCAATGCAACATAGCTGGAAAACTTATGAGGTCTCTTGCTTTCTCTGAATGTTCCTCTTGGAGCTGCAAACTTCTCTGCCTCCTGCGTAGTTTGCCTAGCCCAAAGAGGTCTTTTTCTACCAATCACAATATCTGTAGGCCCATCAGTAGGTTCCAAGGGCTCAACTGGATCATCATCTTCTTTGGGTTGAGTAGCCTCCCTCTGAATCTCAGGAGTATGGTCAACTTCAATATCCTGAGGAGACTCTTGATCTTCATTATCTATCTCCATGTGAATGCCCTTGGATCTCCTGAATGCAACATCCTCTTAAAATGTAACATCCCTACTGATCTCAATCAACTTCTAGCCTGGAATGTATATTCTGTAAGCTTTTGAAGACTCACTGTAGCCTACAAATATCCCCTTCTTGCCAGAAGGTTCCAACTTTGTCCTTTTATCTTTCGGTACATGAACATACATTGGACAACCAAAGATCCTCAAATGACTTACTTCCAGCTTCACCCCTATGAATGCTTCTTCAGGAGTCATGTTCTCCAAGATGCTTTGAGTGCTTCTATTCTGAACATAAACAACTGTCCTAGATGCTTCAGCCCAAAGGAAGGTTTGCATATCTTGATCATGAATCATAGATTTGGTTGCTTCTACAATAGATCTATTCTTCCTTTCCACAACACCGTTCTGTTGAGGATTGTAAGGGACACAAAACTCCCTCTTAATCCCCGCTTCAATGCAAAAGTTACGAAAGCTACCGAAAATGTACTCTCCTCCGTTATCGGATCTCAGAACTTTGAACCTCTTCCCGGACAAGTTCTCTACCTGAGCTTTAAATTCTTTGAACCTCTCTAGTACTTCCTCAGATTCTTTAGATTTCAATAAATAAATCCAAGTCTTTCTAGAGTAGTCATCAATAAAAGTAATGTAATACAAAAAACCACTCAAAGAAGCAACAGACATTGGACCACATAAATCAGAATGAATAAGATGTAGAATACATTTAGATCTACTTTCACTACTAAGAAATGGACCTATAGTATTCTTACCCAATGCACAACCTCTGCAAGTGCCTTCATGCTCCTGGTTGAGTTTCAGAAGGCTCGTAACCATCTTCTCCATGGTAGGTAGTGCTTGAAAGCGAAGGTGAGCCAATCTTCTCTGCCAAAGTTCACACAAACTTGATGAATCATGTAATAAAGCCTGAAGTGGACAGGTGCAAAGTCTGTAGAGACTCTCATGTTGAACTCCAATCACCCGAGCAGTCTTGATATTTGAGTCCTTTGGCCATGTAAGAACTTTACCTTCTGAAAATGCAACTTGGTACCCCTTATCCTCCAAGGCTGAGATAGAGACAAGGTTTCGCTTGATACTCGGAACAAATAGAATATCACTCAACTGCAAGGAAATGCCGGAATCCAAGTGAAGCGAGAAGGTCCCAACTCCTTTCATAGAACAACTAGCATCATCTCCAATAATTACTTGAACACTAGAATCTCTCTCCACCAAATCAATTAGATGCTCTCTAAATCTGGTGATATGGCGAGAAGTACCACTATCAATCAACCAAGTATTGTTGTCGGTAGGCACATTGCTTGAAAGAGCAGAATAGAATAGGAAACCACCTGAATCCTTCTGCGGAAAGATCTCACCAACATCTGCAATGGAAGCTTGTTGCTTGGGCCTGGTTGGACAATCCTTTGCATAGTGACCATACTTGTCACATCTAAAACATTGAACACGAGAGAGGTCCTTCTTCTTCTTGAATGCAGGAGCACCATCAGATCCTTTATCTCTATTCCTCTTGAAATATCCTTTCTTTCCTTCTTTCCCTTTCTTCTTCGAGGATTGAGCAGCAAGAACATGAATGTCTTCATTAGTAGAGCTTTGACCAATACCTCTCGCAGCCAACCTTGATTCTTCTTGTATACAATCCGCCTTCAAACGATGAAACTTAGGAAGTTTTGATCTCGCATTGATTCCTTGAATGAATGACTCCCAAGATGAAGGAAGACCATTAAGAGCCAACATGGTCAAATCCTTGTCATCAACAATATGCCCAATAGTAGAGAGCTGATCTCTCAACTCGGTGATCTTCATGAAGTATGAGATGACGGATTCTCCTTTCGCCATCTTGACATGATGAAGTTGTTTTAATGCAAGAGCTCGACTTGTGTTGTTGATCTCATACATCTCCTCGAAAGTCTTGAACATATCTCTTGCAGATTTTAACTTGGAGATAATTGGCACAATGTGGTCTTTCACGGAATCCACCAACATCTTTTTCCCCTTAGTGCCATTTCTCTTCCATTGTAACTTCTCATTCTCATCGGATGGTTTGGGAACTTCGCCCTCCATGAATGCTGCTAACTCATTTTCTTCCAAGGTGGGCATGACTTTGAACTTCCAAGATGTGAAGTTAGATGCACCCTCAAGCCTATCTTCGATCTTGAGCCCATTTACCATCTTGACGATAAGATAGATGCAATCAAGGATGATAATAGGAATGAAGGATGTCGCTGCTTGATAAATCTGATCACAATCTTTCTTATACCCGCTCTAATACCATGTTAGTTTTTATGATCAGATGTAAGAGCAGAAATTTAATTCAAAATCAGACACAATAACACAACATATACCCTAGGAAAACCCTCCACTTGAGGGAGAAAAATCCAGCAACAATATATCACTTATATATTGAATATCAACAAATGATGAACTTTTTTACAATGAGGCCAATTATGAGGCCAAGAATAGCATCACAATCTGATGCTAACACATAACCAATATGAAGCTTATGCTGATGACAAACTTAGTCTTCTACAATGTTGGATTGGCCTCTTCAATATATCGATCTGCCTATGAAGTATATCTTCACACTTACTCGCACTTATGTATATCGAACTTATGATGAATATCGAATATGAATGATTTACAATGGAGGAGCATTGTGTATAGATACACATGAATGGAAGGGAAGCATCTCTTCTAACCTTCATTTCGGCCTCCACAAAATGTCGTGTCTCCAAGACACATGAAGTCGGCCTCAAAGAATCACAACACTTCATGAAATCGTGCCTAAGGATGACGGCCTCAATGATTAAATAAATAAGGCATCATTTAATAAATGACATGCCTCTTCATAAAATTCGTCTTGCAATTTAAATAACCGTTAGGCTGTAATTTAAATTGCCCTTCATTGATCAAATTGGGCTGGAAGTAGAAGCCCGACGCTGCTTCTAACATCAACACTTCAAACTCAAGAGTTTGAATTTCACATCTTTCCACCAATTGCGCATCAATGAAGTTATGTGTTGCACCTGTATCGAGCAAGGAGATGACTCTTTGGCCAGCCAAGAGTCCCTGTAACCTGAAAGAGCCTTCCCTTCACATGCTAGACATGTGAGCTTCTGGTGGCTCCAACTCTCCTTCAGTTTCAACTTCAATTTTTGAATTTTCAGCTCCTGTATCCTTTGGAACAGCTTGCTGGTCTGAAAAATCAGTCATATCTTCTCCTTCAAAATACCATTCCATGTGCCTATTTTGTCCTTTAGGCTTGAGGGGACAGTCATGGTTAAGGTCATACGGACCCTTACAGTAAAAACATAGCCTCCTTCTGCGCAAATCGTTGATTGTTTCCCTATCCAAAGGGGCTGCAATTTTTTTTCTTTTGCTCAACATTGTCTGTTTTTTTGGTATCAACATCTTCTGATTTGCTGCCAGTTTGCGATGAAGAGGGTTCTGAATTGGACTTACTACGTGAAGTAGTAAGTTCCATGCTACGAGCTTTCCTCATAGCTTCCTGTAAATTGGGGGGATCAAAAGCTTTGATCCAACCCTTAATTGGCTCAAAAAGCCCCTCAACAAAGAGAATAACCAGCCTTCTCTCTGAGATCCTTGTGACCATAACCAAGATCCTTTAAAATTCACCAATATAAGACTCCAAGCTGCCTAACTATTTGAGCTGTGCTAAGTCTCTGAAATACAGTTCGGGGTCTTTTTGTCAAATCTTTCCACAAGTCTATCTATGAATTCCTGATAACTAGTAATCCGGTCATGTTGTAGAGTAACCATTCCGTGGTGCCACCAATGATGGCCTACACCATCCAAATGTAATGCTGAGAATTTAATGGCATCATCCTCCGCCATCGGACGTAAAGTCAGGAAAGTATCAAGCTTGCTAATCCAAGCTCTAGCAGTGACTCTACCGCTGCCATCAAAGGTAGGAAGAGTGAGTTTATTAGTTGCCTGTCTCAGATCGTTGTTTTTGTTATCTCTAGGCCTCCTATCAACTCAATTCTTGCCATGTTCTCTCTTTTGACTCATAAATCTATCAATGTTCAGGTGATCTTGAACTCGTTGGGGTAAAGCTTCCCATTCATCATGTAATGCCATGATGTTATCTGTGAAGACCATGTCACCTTGTCCCTCCTCCATGTTGCCATCAACTAGATCACGCCTGGCAAAGATAGGACGTGTGGGTCTCTCATAGGTACGTGTAGGAGTAACTCTCAGGCGTGGAATTCCATGCACACTGCCATCTTCCTCCTGTTCCTGTGGTCTCCTTTGGACAGTCAAATTTTGCACTGCTGTGCTTAACTGTTGTAGTGCGTTAGCCACCTATTCCTGTCCTGCTACTAGGCCTCTTAGAATGTCTTGGGCTTCCCTGTCCTCATTTTGAGCTCGGTTGTGAGGTTCTCCTCTCTCATCTCTATCACCCATTTCTTCGAATGGATTGTCAAAGGGAAAATCCTCAAACTGATTTCTCTGACTACCAGGCCTCCTACGTGAATAGTACCTGTTATATCTGCCTTGATAAGAACGCATATGATATTTACCCCTACAAGCTGGCAGGATTATGTGCTCTGATACCACTATGATGAGCCTAGCTGGCTCCAACTCAACCCTTGAAGTTTTCTGCTTATCTTTTGTGTTTTTTAAGTTTTTTTAGGAGAAATTCTAGACAAAAGTAGAAGGGGCGATAGCATATAAATGTTGATAAAACACAAATCTGAGCAATTTCTGAGAAAGTGTAATTGCAAGAAGTATTAAACAACCACTACAAAGAGATTATAAATGATAAATGAACCCGGATGCCTCCGGATTATTTAAATAAGAAATTCCGGAGCTTGCCAGTCAAGAATGGTGAAAACTGACATATCCAAGCGTACAAGACCACAAAATGATTTCTCCAGCCTGGAAACGGAGGCAAATGCTCTGCAGATGCTAGGCGCTAGTGATGAAGTTGTCAAAGCCCAAAAAGGGAAGGCGTTTCAGCCTTCTGGTTCACACGCCCTTCTCTGGGTGTCCACACGTGCAAGCTGAAATGTATGGCCTCTCTCTCCAGAAATGGTATGACCTCTGTGTGATGTTAACAGGCGAGGAAAGATGGCGATCCCGAGAGATAAACCCTTTCCTTTATTGAAAACAGGAAAATATTGCACAATAGAACTCTAATGAAGCATTAAAGAACTCTTGAATGAAGCTCCCAAGGTTGCAACTATTCAACTGGTATTCCACAGTCTCACAATCACAGATCGATGAAGAATTGTCGCTCTCCAAAGAAGAAATTTCCTGAAACCCTTGTTCCAGAAGGCAAAGCTCAGCTAAAAGCCAAAGAAGAAATGTCAAATGATCAATCATAGAGTTCAAATTTCCTTTGGCTGCCTTATATGCTCAAAAAGGCACGATTCCCAAAAAGTGACCATTCTCCCTTTAAAATACATTTAAAATGTATTTTATAACTTTCAATAGTTATCAATTAAATAATGGGCGCACTTTTCAATAAAGTGTTTTAATTATCACTTAAATAAATTTAAGTGATTCACTTTATTATAAAATCAAGTTGACTTTATAATATTCCATCAAATAAATTAAATACACTTTAATCCACTAAAATGTTAATATCTCTCTCATAACTCACATATTGACGTGCCGTCAGAAGCTGTCAATCACTGAACTGCCAAGGCTTGCACTGAGCCTAACACTGAACTCAAAAGGGGGAAACAACAATACCCACCAAAACGACCACTGACCCTCTAACCATATCCTGTCGGCCTACAAGGGTCCAAGAAATAGGCTAACTCCACTGATCCTGAAACTGACTAGAGTGGGGACATTACAGTAACATCCAACACCATCTCACAAAAGATTTACCATGAGTTATACATGAAATGATTAATGTCTAAGCATTCAATCTAAACAGATTTTTTTTTCTTTGAAAATAAGAAACATGCTACTGCATTCGGTTTCTGATTAGATAGATCAAACATGCATAACTACTTTTCAACTAAAAAGATTAACCTCATTTACTTTGTACCACAATTCAATGATTTCAAATAAGTGAGCTATAAACAATAACTTAAAAAGAATAGGGAGAGAGAGAGATCCATATCTAGTTCATACTGTCTTCCAAGAGTCGGCAAGCCATCTGTAAGAGGGAGAGCATCACCTGGGTGCTTTACCTCCAACTGTGGACTTAAGCGGTCCCCCGCACACCTTCCTAATTGGAAGTGGCCCTACCCTTCAACGAAGGGATTAGTTGGGAACCCTCTTAATCTGCCATCTGAGCTTTGGTGTTGTGCCCCTACTTAGCTAATGCCATCGCACAAGGGTGATCCCACAATAGTAGTTTACAATTTTTGGCCAAACTGGACACTGAAATTATTTTTTAAAACTATTTCTTCACATTCAGGCACCTATAGCAGCTAAACCGTGAAGAATTTGAAGATGATGCAAACTAGAGTCTCGTCACATTTTGTTTGTAGATTCTAAAAATATTTTTTTCAAAATTTTTGGAATTAGATTGCACTTCTTTTTCCATCTCCCACGAAAACTGGTTTTTTTCAAAAAACAACATTTTTAAAAAGTGATGCACACCGTATAACGCATAACTTTTTTTCCATGAAGGATAAAATTCTAATTCTTTCGAATTTAGATTCGTCACTTCAATATCTAGTGCTTCCACTTGGTTAGACAAATTTTTATTGAATATTTTTTCTTTAATCAAGTTTCGAAGTCAAACCAATTACAATTCAGACATAACGCGACCGTATGACACATAAATTTTTTTGTATATATTGAAATTCAATTCTTTTTTTTTGTTGGATAAAGGACTTCAATATCTGGTGCACGCATATTTTTCAAATTTTTGTTTTGATAATCTGCTATTTTCCCACATTTGTAGAACAAAGACCTTCATTTTTGATGAAAAACCTATGTTTAATAAAACTAAAAAAACAAATACATAATAAAACCAAAACATATTAAAATTATATTCGTTGGATAGCTCGTTCTGAGGACTACCTGATTCTAGTTGGGTTTGTGAAGATTCCTCCATTTTCATCCTCAACCCGAGCTCCAAAGTGCCAAAATTCAAGGTTTTTTTGTGTCTCAGGGGGGATGAGGAATAAAGGGGGTTTGCTCGAACCAGGGTTCATTCGAACCCCCCTTCTATAAGGGGTTTTGATGGCTTTTTTGGCGGGAAAGTATTAAGAGGGTTCGCTTGAACCTAGGTTTTAGCGAACCCCTAATGGGTTCAGTCGAACCAATAGGTTCGTACGAACCCCTAAAATCATGTTTTTTGCCATGCATTCATTTTTTGTGAGTTTTCCTTCCTCACTTCAATTGTAAACCACTATTGTGGCTTCACCCACAACTATGAACTTCTTCCAACTAAGTACGACATTTCTGACTAGCTAAGCATCCGGGACACAATGTGAACCGACGAGTGCATGCAGAGACATCTGCACCCACTTTGGCCATAGTATTTGTATTGGAGATACAATCGCTACTAAGAGCAAAGTCGATTGTTCACCGACCCTACTCAACTTGGAAAACCTTTCCTAACTTAGGGTATACTGGAACTAACTGTCCCACCCAACAAACCACCACAAGGGATTCATAACCCAACATCACTTGTTTCTCTATCATAATTCCACTAGGTTGACTAAAGGATAGACCTTTCCTGAACCCTCGTGTTACTTGGCGTAACTCTTAGGTCTTGGCTTCTGCCACTAGTTCAAGGTCATAAGATACAAGGGTTTTCCCACATAGCGGTTCCCCCTAGCATTCCTTGCCATTATAACCAACTAATCTTGACCTATATGGTCATAGAATAATAAAGAATCTTCTTTTTCTTACACCTCTACTGGTGGTGTTTTACTCAACATGAAACCCTAAATAGGTTATGGGACACTAGTATTAGCATTCTATTAGTGTTTCAGGAAACTAATCCATCCACATATCATTTAACAAAGGAAAGCAAAGACTTTGCCCTTTTGGTCCTAGAAAACTTGCCTCATTAACACCTACTGTACTATCACATTCAGTCTAACTTTACTTACATTCTACGATCAAGTGCTTAACTCATATAGTAAAGATTTAGTTTCTTTACTCTTCCAAGCCTTACTGGGTTACATGTAACCCTCAAGACCAGCGAAAAGGAACATATATTATCTTGAAACCCTTCTTGAGCTCTAATTACAAATAAGTACAAGCAACTAAGGAAAGAAGTTCACATTCTTTAAATGCATGCATTCTCTATTCAGTTGAAGGCTACTCTATCATACAAGGAAATTTCAAGAAGGCAGATTTCTTCCATGTTTTCATGCCTCAAATTCTTTTTTTGGCATACGAGGAGAAGATCACAGTTGAACGTAGATTTTGAAGTGCATAAGATTAGAGCTCGCGACCAAAGTGGTTATCGAAGACAATAACACATTAAAATACTTGTATCGCCATCTTAATTCGATCAAGCTCCTCAAAATAGAGTCGAGCAGATTGGATATAATAAACTCTAATTTGAGACCCAAAGTCGAGCCATGAAATAATCCCACGACTTTTACAACCGATTCCATTTTCACATAGAATCCAAAATAAGAAACATTTAAGAACAATAAAAACGTCATCAACAAAGTTGATGATAATGATTAACACATCTTATGTCGGTGTGGTTGACGCAATAATTCAAACTTCAACGATAACCAATAAGATCAAAGCAAGCTCGACTTACAATTAATTATTAATAGCTATTCATTAATAGTATATATAATACCATGCTTTAAAAGTATATGAATATGCATACGTGCATGCTATTTTCTTTCACAAAACACTTATGCTTACAAATATATACCTATACATACATAAACGTATAGTGCGTACGTTGATGCACATTTTCACCTACGTAAGTACATTTGCATCCATATACACATATTTACATATTTGTAAACATATGTGTTGGTGTTTAAATTCGCACCTTTGGAATGCGTATTTGAAACAGACAGCTATGCACAGATAAACTGCTCTTCAAATTAGGAGGGGAAGCTCCCTCTTGCTAATGGTGTTGAAAGAAAGTAAACTAAGAACTAAGTTGCCTATCTTTTTGATCAGCTTAGAGCACAAGGTTTATTAAACACAAACGCCGCAGCTGAGATTTTCTGTTTTAAGAACTTCAACTACGACTAACTTAAACTAAAGACGTTTCTAACTTCTCAAGTAATAAGCAGAGCAAGAGAAACTAGAAATGAACGAGGTAGATTTCTGACAAAATACCTCAATAAACTCTCTCTCAACAAACATCTACACACTTCAATGCAAGTTGAAATCAAGATCATAAAAGTAGAACATAAATAATGGAAATCTGAGATTTTGGACAAAGGCAAAGGAGGCTCATGATTTTATTACTCAAACTTCTGGAACAAAACTCACTTCTAACATGCCTGGAACAAGAAATTGCAGCTAAAGAGGCTTGCAATCTTATTCTTATGCAATAGAAACAACAATCACACTAACTCCTTGTTGGCTAAAGAGGCTCAACAATTTGCTATCACAACACAACTGAACAACACTTGAATAACAAATAGAAGGCACAATAGGCTCAGCGTTTTGTTATCACTAGCATGGTTAAAGAAACTAATGAGCAAAGGCTCTTATTTATAGACAAGTAGAGGAGTAGGGAACCCTAAAATCTCCTTGCTTTCACAATCTAGGGCTTGCTCAGCAAGCAAGCTTTATTACTAAATCTAGAAAGAAGATAACATCTAACACCTAAGAAAACAGAAAAAGTGGGAAACGCCAACTATTACATTTTATCTTCTTTCTCTTCTCAAAGAATAGATAAGAATTATTCCAAGAATAGAAAGAAAGCGGGAAGAAAGCTTCTAGAAGAAAGCTGCTTTAAAGCTTGTTCACATCCGCTAGAAAATTAGAAATTGTGTCCCGGTTCGGTGCATCTATGCCCTCAATAGCAAAACACCGCTTTTCTAGAATATCTTCAGCATCTGCAACAGATCTCAGGAAATCTTCGACCTCATTGGCCGCTTTCTTGAACTTTGCTGACGTCATGGAAGTGTGACTAGGCAGAGTCTTATGTTTTTCTTTCATTCACTTCAGTACAATCTTCTTGTTGTATTTTTCCTTATGCATCTCCCATATCCTCTCACATTCACCCTTTGAGATAGTAACACTTTCAGGCCATGGGGGAATGGAAAAACACTTCTCGATCATATCAGGCTTCAGACTACAAATCAATTTGCCATCCACTGACTGGATCTCCCTTGTAGCCGGGTTGTAATGCTTGATGCAAGCGATTACGAACTCAAGACTCTGAATTGATATAGGAATAGATGCTGCTGCGAGGAGTCCAGAATGTCCTAGGTTCTTGATTGAGGTGTTGCCTGCGCTCTCCAAAGTGTGTAGATCAAACATCGGCTTGATGTGATGCAAGTCTGTCTCAGCTGTTTTGATGTAATCATGATAGAGGGCTGATTCAGTCTTGAAAACATTGGGAGTGTACTCCATTTCGGAAAACTTGAAGAATGACTGTAAACTCGCCTATGTTCAGACAAGCTTTGAGCAATTTCTATTTTTAGAATGCTGATTTTCTTGCTCCAACAGACAAATTTTTTGAAAATTTTTCTGAGATATGAGTTTTGCTCAGAATTTCGTTGCAAGACAACCCAGATCGTCCGTTTTTGAAAATTTTGAATTTTGCCTAAAAAACAGCAAACCCTAATTTTTTCAATTTTTCACGAAAAACGTTGGCACCTGGGTTTTGTTCAGAATATGATTAGAATGGACCCAGTTGATTAGATTTGCAAAACATTGATGACTGATCGAAAAAACAGCCAACCCTAGGATTTGAAATTTTCTTGAAAAAGCTATGATATGGGTTTTCTTCAGAAGACTGATTTGAGAGGACCCGAATGATTGAAAATTGAATGCACTGAGGATTTCACTGACATGCAAATAAAAAACAGCTGCTGCAACTTGAAGTTCTTTGAAAATTTCTTCAGAAGAATGAAGTGAAAAGACCCAGATGGCTGAAAATTTGAAAACCTTGGCCTTCTCCTTGAAAAACTTGATATTCTGGATGAAAAACATGAAAAAGCAAGGGTTTTAAGTTGCTGGTCTGAAAATTTTGATGAAAAACCAGCAAACTAAGCTCTTGAATCTTGAGAAATTTCTTCAAACTTGCTGCTCCAACTTTCTCCTTTGAATGCTACCTGCAAAAATAATGCAAATTACATGGAAAAGAGGTGTTAAATAGACTTAGGGTTTTGTTTTTAGTTTTGCTTTCTTTTGCTTTTATTCTTCAAACCCTAAACATAGCTTGTTCAATGAATTTAGACATTCATCTTTCCCTTGCCATTTTGAATCTTTTGAAAACTTTGAAAATTTCACTAAGGCATTGTAAGTTGGGCGCCCTTCTTGGCTAGAGGTGCCTACTTCATTTAGATTTAACCACTTTTTTGAGTTTTTCAACTTTTCCTCAATTTTGGACCCTGTTTGATCTTGATTTCTAGATGTTCGGATGATCCGATGGAGGCGCTGAATAATTCATTGCGAAGCTCAACTGATTTTGAGAAGATCACCTTGGAGACACTTCTGGCTAAAAACTTCGTTTCGACCTTCAAATTCATGGGAGCCCATTTCCTCCAGGGGCTCTAAACTTTCACAGTGTTAGCCATTTTTTCATGATTTTCAATTTCTTCAGTAACAACTCCTCTACAGATGATCTCGTCGAAACTGGTGGCTCGGGCGTCGGATTGACTGATAGCTATGCTCTTTGCGAAGCTGACGAGATATTAGGTGGGGTCTTCTGAGATGAACTTCGTCAAACAGTGAATTTTAGGTCCTCAAAAGCTTGGGCGCCCCTGGCAAGCTGGGGCGACCAAACTCACCAGAGTTAGTTTATTTTCCACTTTTTTGTTTGCTTCTGAATCTCAGTTTTTAGCCCTCGTTAGATCCTCTGTTCAATACTTCATATCTCGCGATTGCAACCTCCGATTGACGTGCTGGATATCTCGTTGGAAAGCTGGATCGACTGTGAAGAGATCATGTTAGGGCTTCATCTCTGAATTCATTTGTTTTACCTGTCAAAATCTCGGGCGCCTCTTCTCTCCTGGGGCGCCCAAACCTTCCAGACTTCGCCATTTTTTAATCTGATTTCATCTTCAAGTTCAAACCTTCATTCTGTATCCTTGACTTCGATCTGAATTTTCTCGGAAGATGACCAATCGGATGATCTGATGGTAATAGGCGTGGCGAAGCTGGCTGAATATTGAAGAGATCGAGCATATTTTCAAACCCTAAAAGCTTAGTTATGTGCTCCAAAAAGCTGGGTGCCCTTCTTCACCAGGGGCGCCCAAAGTCTCCACGCTTAGTCAATTTTTGATATTTTTCATGCTTTTCATTCTGACTTCTGTGAGAAACTTCTCTGTTCGGCCTCGAATCTCGGGTGACTGGATGATCTGTTGACTTCACTGTTGGATTCATTGCGGAGCTGACAGAGAACTGAGCATCTTTGGTTGGAAGTGTAAACCCTAATTTCATCATTTAGTGCCCTAAAAAGATGGGCGCCTATCTTCACCTGGGGCGCCCAAGTCTTCCAGTGTTAGAATTTTTTTCATCATTTTTCATCTTCTTCTTCGTTCTTCGTGCTTGCTCATCATCTCACCTTCTGTTGAATGCTTTGAATGTTGAATTTGACGCCTAGCAGCCGGCTGTCCTCCATTGATGACCTCGGAGCTCCTAATATGCTTATGAAAAAGCAGAATAGACCCACTAGGGCAAAACTGATTATTTTGAGATTCTGACTACACAAGCCTGATATGGACGTATTTTGAGCCAATCAAAATCAGTTTGGACCCTGACGGACCAACTTTCTATTTTTAGAAAGTTTTGTTAGTATCCATTTCAAAGAAACCCAAAAAAACCCAGAAAAAGTTACTAATTTTAGAAAATTTCTAAAAATAGCAGTTTTCTTAAAAAGTAGGGATGAAAAACTGAGATTTGGGTTTTGTAGATTAAGCTGCTTTGAGTAGACCCAGATCATCGGATTTTGAAAATTTTGCATTTTAACCCCTCATGCAAGACCTGCACACCCAAATTTTGACCTTTTTGACTGATTTAACGAGATTTTTACTTATTTCTTCAAAATATCTAAGTGTAACAAAAATTTTAATTTTGGGGTACAACAATATGTTTTCCGGTACACTCACATATTTATATTCATGTACATTTACTTGCTTATTTTAAAACAAAAGAGTTATTGAAGCTCAAATTACCACATCCAAACATAATGACCAAAACACGACTCAACTACCTTAGGTTGACTTACCTCCAAACAAGCAGTGACATCCCTGAACTCTTTAGGTTTACTGACTCATACATGACCGTCACTAGCTCAGATGGCATAACTAGAGAATCCTCAACATCACCCTCCTCCCAGGTGATACTCCCCCTCTTTCTTTTGGGAGATGCTCGAATCACTCCTGAATTAACACTCAAGCAATCGACGGTAATTAGCCTGGAAAATATTATAGCATGCCCACATCATTGCATTTACATTTTCATTTGCTTATAAGAAAATAGATTCATTTCATAGGATTTCATCATTTCATAACATCAAGTAACTATCTTCATTACATAGAAAGCAGAAGCACATCATTGCTTTATTTCATCACATTTTAATAACTTTCAAGATCACAAGTTTCATGGCATTAATTACTCTAATTAAAAAGTAGTTTTTAGTGAACTAGGGTAGGATGTAACAATCCAGGACTAATTGAACTCATGAGCAACCACATAATTATTAAATATAATATGATAAAGACGGGTCTTTTGAGGGTCTAGAGAAAGGGGAACTTAGACAAGGGAAATGGCAGCAACAAGAAGATTAGAGGTAAAGGCAACACAACCCAAGCTCTCAACTTGTTGAAGAAAATCAAAACTAGCTTGGGTGGGGGATTTTTTGCATAGGTCTTTTTTCCTCGATACCTGGATTTTGAATTTTTTTCAAAAGCTTGGAATGAGGTGAAGGAGCATCTTCTAGCCACAATAGGAATGGGAAGGAAACTGGAAAACAGAGGTGATGGGCACAGATTTACAAAATAGACCCAAGAAATAGTCCAACAATTGAAGCAGCTAAAGCAAAGAGAGTAGTAGAAAGGTTAACTGACCTGCGCGACAGTAGGATGGGAAGGAGCCATAAGCTGGAGAGATCAGGAAGCTCTTTAGCATCCCAAACACACCAGACCAGGAGGACCCAAACTTGCTTCAATTGTCTTATCCTTGAACAAGCAGAATACCATATGAGGCCATCCCAACTCAAAAGTCAGATTGAAAAAGCAGGCCCTCCACTTCTCAAAAATATTCCTCCAGGCAGCACTGGACAGTTTATCACAATGGCCTTCATAGAGGAGATGAAAGAGTCATAAATAAAGGACAATAGACTTCATTCTAGCATAGGAAGTTTGCAAGAGTGAGAAATCGAAAAAGAAATGTGTGAGATATTGTTAACTTTGAACACTTTGAAGGAGAGCAAGAGATGATTGATATTTCCAAATGTGCACCTCAGCTGTCGACTCCCATATTATTCATGCAGATTGTTGTTTGCAAGGATTTGAGAGTCCATCTTGACAATCACCTGATAACAATTCTGCTCCCTGGCAAGGGAAAGGCCATGCCAGATGGTAAGGCTTTTACCAGGCTATTAGTCGTTATTCAAAGATTCCATCTAAACAAAACACTGTCTCCACAGTAATCCTGCCAAAGGTCCCTGGCACCAGAAGGTCGTAGATACCTCTAGAGGCACCATTGCTGTTTATTTTGGCACAAGTGTTGCAGGGGTCTTCCGAATATTTTCTGCATTTATCTTTTTTTGAAGTCCATAATTTTGGCACAACTAGCTGTTGACGTTGGGATTGAGGGGGTGACGAGGTTAATTATGCCCAGTCCCCAACCCAGACACTTTGTCAAACTACTTCGTAGGATGATATGTATCAATGTGCTAGATCACACAGTTGTTGCAATACCCTTTGCTTTTATACTTGCCACGGTCAAACAATATCTATACGGTCTTGTACCAGATACCTGTGTAGGTTTACCCACCATAGTCTCTTTATACTTTCTTACTCTGCACGTATAATTGCTGGCAGCAGAGACAATGCAAAACAGGAGACATTACTTCTCATTATGCTCTTAAATTGCCCCATGCTATTTACAAAATACTCCATCAGATTGAGCATTTTCTGCCAGACCAACTCTGCACTAACAGACACAAACATTTATAGATCTCAGGCACAATGGTTTGAAATAATCCATGTACAGAAAGCTTGGTAACTGGTTTCTTAATATAGGACTTCAGGTCAGAACCAAAATGCATGGAGAGACTGACAATTTAGTGCAAGGTATGGATGCAAAGAGAATGTGGAATTGCAAGAAGGCTGATATATCATTATGAATGACAAACTGGAAATATTCAGCAATCACCAATTCTGCAGAGATGATAAACTGGAACTAATGATTTTATTTTAAAATGTTATTTCTGGATTATGGACAATTTTTTTTTTTATATGGTAAAAAACACAGACTGTAGAAATGAAGCTACAGCTTACTGTTCAATTTCTTCTTGAAGTGGTTTTGAATAAAATGGGTGAAGACCTCTAAGGTTTGATACCATGTGAAATTATGGAGAACAGGCTTAAGATACAAACCACACAAAAAGATATGCTATAGAAACAATAAGAAAAACATAAATGATATTCATCAAGGCTCCCAAAGACCTCTTTTGTTATTTTCTAAAGATGAAAGTTTGAACAAAAGATTCTTCACTGTTCACATCGTATGTCACTTCAGTCATACTGTGTAGCACTTTACACATACTTGCATGAAACCTCACACCTTCTATTGACATAAATATGACTCATAATGTTGCTTAATATATTTACAGGATACAAATGTTTTATTTTTTCCAAATTTTTCATGGAAACGTTTTCTTTTTTCTTGCACAAAGTAGTTCTTGTTTGATCTTCTTTTCTTGTTCCATATGCTGATTTGCTTGTTTTAAAATCAGGTATAGTTTTGGGTTGTAGAGCCGAAGAGTTACCCCTTGAACATGAAAATGAAATATCAAGCAATGCACTACTACAGAAAGGATGGTCTCCAGGATGGAGTAATGCAGATAAAGCATTGGATGAATTCCTTGCTGGACCTTTACTGGATTATGAAAAGAATAGTCAGAAGGCAAATGGTCCCAACACTTCCCATCTAT
Source organism: Sequoia sempervirens (assembly GCA_007258455.2). NCBI lineage: Eukaryota > Viridiplantae > Streptophyta > Pinopsida > Cupressales > Cupressaceae > Sequoia > Sequoia sempervirens. The sequence continues at coordinate 43,246 of VDFB02348383.1, forward strand.
CCCCGCACATGCACTTTGGAGAATTAAGTGTAAGGAAGGTGTTCCATTGTGTGCGGAGGAAACAACTCCTTTGGGCAAAAGAAGGCAAAGTAAATGGACAAGAGAGTGTGGACTATTTTCTTAGGGCAATTGGTCTGAGGGAGTATTCAAGATATCTTTGTTTCAACTTTCCATTTACACATGAAAGGTCATTGCTTCATAATTTGAGATTTTTTCCTTGGAGACGAGATGAAGGCTATTTTAAAGCTTGGAGACAAGGCCGCACTGGTTATCCTTTGGTAGATGCAGGCATGCGTGAACTTTGGGCTACAGGATGGATACATAATCGAATCAGGGTGGTTGTTTCCAGTTTTTGTGTGAAATTTCTTCAACTTCCATGGACATGGGGGATGAAATATTTCTGGGATACATTATTGGATGCAGATATAGAATCTGATGTTCTTGGATGGCAATATATCTCTGGTAGCTTACCCGATGGTCATGAATTGGATCGCATGGATTGCCCTCAGGTGACTGAGACCAATGTTCAAGCTTAGTGTTCAGCAGTGAAATTTTTCAGTTTATGCAGAAAAGGTTATTCTGATTTTACTATGATAATGAACTTCTGACTGTTGTGTGTTACAGGTACAGGGTTACATGTTTGATCCTGATGGAAATTATGCACGTCAATGGTTGCCTGAACTGGCAAGAATGCCCACAGAGTGGATTCATCACCCCTGGAATGCTCCTGCAGACATCCTTAAGGCTGCTGGGGTTGAGTTAGGATCAAACTATCCAAGACCAATTGTGGAGGTAGCTTCTGCTCGAGAACGTTTGCAACAGGCTTTGGCACAGATGTGGGAATTAGATGCCAGTGCAAGGGATGCACTGTCTGACAGAACAGAAGGATTAGGAGATACAATAGAAGTTAGAGGTACAGGGGGTCCATTACATGAAAGGATGGTTGTCCCTAGAGTAGTTGTAAAGAGGCAGGGAGGATCTTCCTGTAGCTCATGGCATGATCAACGAGTTCCAAGCATTGTGAGACAAGATGATTCTTCTCAAATTAACAAATTAGAAAGAAATCAATTAATATCTCATCAAGGATCACAACATGTTTGTACTACAGATATAGAAGCTACTACAGATGTGCAGAGTTGTGGCAGTTTGGATAGACCTTCAGAGCAGTTATTCTTCCCTGAACATCGAAATATTCCAAGTAGAGACAGTGATTTACAGTCCACGGCAGAGTCATCCTCTGTTAGAAAAAGGAGCACTGATAATAATCAATTTGGCTTTGCGCCTCCATCATCTGGGTCATCGATTGGTGATTCGTTGCAAATATCAGAACAGGGACTTGTATCTCCTGATGTTTTTGGCAAGAAAACATCCAAACAATTATTCAACATTAATTCCCTGGCTGAAACCAAGGTAGCAAAAAATTAGTTCCATTTTGTAGTCTAAGCAGATTGTCTTGTACTATGGCCTTTACATAGTCACTGGTTCTGATATTGCATGCTGTAGAAGTGAATCGTTGTTTTCTAAGATCTTTTAGCTATAAGTGAAAGCTGGCGTCTATCTTCTTTACTTTTAGTCTTTTTAGAATTATAAACAAAGAAAAATGTATTATATTAATATTGGTTGGCACTGCTGTTTATGCAGTTTGATGAAGGGGATGAGATGTCAATTAGACAATCAGCAGTCAGAGAAACAAAGAGGCAATGTCATAGCAAAGTTTTGAGAGAGAAATGATATGCCAGCTCCCTTGAATGATGGGGATTTTAACCTATAGGAGGACAATATGGCCACAACATTAAATTGCATTAGCACTTTGTCTCTCTCGGTTTCTAAGGAACTTATCATTGTAGATTCTCTCTTATTTTCTTTTGACTTTTGTTTGTTGTACAGTATCTGAGATAAGCCTTTAGGTGATAGGCATTTGGTTGAGCACCAAACTTTATTTGCCTTGCCTATATGCTAAAAAAGAATAAGTCTCGAGGGGATCGTTGAGCTTGTAAGTTAACACATAGAATCAGTATTCCTTAGCTGCAGTTAATTTTTTTACTATTTTACTACTTTGTGTCTTTCTCACTTTAACATGTTGAGTACTGTCTTAAACTAGTTTTTCATTTATCTGCTTTCTGTATTCATCTTTACCTTACTCTGATTTCACATCAAACTGTTTGAGAGGGCCATCATGTGCTGTTTAATGGAAGTTCAATATTTATGGAAAGGATGCATCATCTGTGAAATTTCAAGATTTTGTCAAAATGTCTGTTCAGTGTTTCATGTGATTATTATTTACCCTTACTTATTTTTAACTGACATTGTCAACTTTTTTCTTGCCAAATCACTAATATAATAACATTCTACATTACTCAAGTGTTTTGATCTTTTCACATAGATTAGCCTTCCCATATAAACTGGAAGATTTAATACAGTGATCTGGTGGAACACTTCTGATCGGTAGATCAAGGATTACTCATGGTAATTAGTTATTTATGTACAAGTCACAGATGAAAACTGGCAAGTGAGCATGTGAGGCTTTCTAGAAACTGTATAAATTCCAGTAAAATTTTTCCATACATCCTAAAGTTGCTACATTGCTTCCATATTTCTTCTGTCCTTTTCCCCAAAATATGAAATTTAGTCTCTTGGGCATCTCTTTCTCCCTTTTCCCCTTTATTCTGAAGTTTCTTGTGATGTCGATGCAATAAAAGGTGCAATTCTATGCTCTTCTAGGAACCTTTGAATTTTTCACTGAGACCTTTGTCTAGTAATATGCTATTGCCCAAGGGCATGCATATTTTGTCTTGTAAATATTAAGCTTGCAAGGAGTATGTCTTGAAGATCCAGAGGCCAACTTGTTATCAAGCAAATAAAAAGCTGGAATGCTTCCAACCCTTTTTGTGTGAGATCTTTGACCATTTTGTGAATTGTTATGACCCCTTTTCAGTACATTTATTTTGTTTCTTTATTCATTTTCTTTGTACAAAATTATTATATTAATGTGCAACAATGACATCCATAATTTTTTATTTCTGAGAAGGAATGAAAATTTCTTGGTGTTTTTACTTTTGGAAAGTATCCTAATAGAAATTGATACTAAAACAAGGGAATTAAAATTTTAAAAAATATAGAAAAAATTGTGAGAAAGATACCATCCAAAATAATACTTGAGTTTATCTAAGAAGAAATAAATATATGTAGTTAACAAGTTGAACTGTTGGCTTTAATACCCTGTCTGATTCACTGTGCTCCTGTCCATTGCTTTAACTCCCAATTCAGTAACTAAGAAACTTAGAAAGGATATCTAGCTTATCTGGAGAGCAACTTTAGGACAATTGGGTGGTCCTTGGATTTGGATTGAATCCAAGTTTTTCATGCTTTTCTAACATGGTGCCAGAGTCTAATAAACCTAAAGATGATCAAGTACAGTGGTGAAGGACAATATTTACGTCTGTTTGGACTCATTTATTTCTAAGGACATATACCAGGTCTTTACATTCAAGCTGGAAGTATGTAAGTTTGGTCATGCCCTCATGAACCTTTTTATCCATATTGTATGCCATAACCTAGCAGGCTGGCTGTTTGCATCCTTATGGGTTATTGGCATTGGTGACTTCTTAAACGCTATCATACATTCTCACTATTATGCACCCTAATTCCTAGCTCTTGGGCCAACTACGAAATTTATGAGGTAAGGACGTGAACTTCAGTCCTTGATATGAACATTGAAAACTTCAAGTGCATATTACCGTAGATGATTATTGTATGTCCTTGTATGGAAAAGTTGATCACAGCATGTGCTTGTTGGAGCATTGTGACTCTCACAATAGATGATAACAAGTTGAGGCCTGAGGGACTCAAGTGTGCACGTTCAGTTTTGTATTGCAAGTGCATCAGGAACAAAGAGCTGGTATCACGTAATGAATTGATTTGTTACTAATATAGATGTCTTAAGTACATCTATCTAAAAAATGCTAAGAGATATCAATTTGGAGCTATTTTGACATCTAAATGGCTGTCAAATTTAAGGTAAAATGTAAGAGTTTTGATTAAAACACTCATGCCATCACACTCCACCCCTCGCTGCCATTGTAGAATGCCTCGTGGCATTAATTAGGTAACTAATCTGAAAACTAGAGAATTCAGCTGATATAACTTTCAGATCTTAAATTTGGCATGAATCGTTTCTTTATTAGCCCTATCAGATGATGAGGAACCATAATGTTTTATCATTTGAAGCAGCAGAGCCTACTTGATGTGTGTCAAATGTTACAGTTTGGTATATTAGACACTGTAGTTGGCCTGTGATTTTGAAGCTTGTCTTGATCAAATTCGGTCTATCAGTAATTCTTGTACTGCTTGTGGAATGAGGAATAATGGTTTTGATATTCTCTGTACCTCTTTATAAAGTTGGGGCTACAGTGGTTGTATTTCTCTTTGGTCAATTTCACTCCTTTAAGTGTGGCCAAATATAATTTCCATTTTGAGTTAGAGACCTGTGGGGCCAGGTTATGGGTTAAGGGTTAAGCATGAAGCAGTAGTATAGATCAATGACAACTAACTTATATGGAGATCCCTGAGGTGGAAATATTTGGTATTGTATCTTCGATGAGAAAATTATGTGATATTTGGTGCAACCTGTTGATGGAAGCTCTAATTTCATCCTTGCTTCAGTTGCATTTGTCATTTCATATTACTAAATATTATATTGTGTGCAGTTTTCATCTCTCTTGAATAAACTACTGGCTATAGATTGATTATTCTAAGAAACGCATTTCCGTGCATAACTTTTGGCATCAGACTGAAGTAAAGAACAAGGAAGAAACATAATTTTTTCTGGTAGTGGATATCAAGGAAGATTCTCACAGTTTGGTTCTTTTTCGTTTCTGAGAAACATTTTTGAAACTGCTAGTAATCTAAACAAAATCCCTGAAACGTGCTGTAATAGATCACCTAAATCCAAGACTACTTAAAAAACTCCTGTATGTACCAAACAAAGCAGTAAAAACAAAAAGATTAGGGGGAGATTAAAATGAATGGGGTAACCGGATAGTACCAGGACAAAATACTATGCAAGCAAGAGAATCAGAACTCTTTTGTTTAGGGTTGTTGAGCACCATTCTTAATGAAACAAACACTATTTGTAAAACAAAACAATATTGCAATACGGATTTAATATAAAACCAGGCTAATCCCAAATAATAATGCTGTTGGTGCCATTCTTTTACGTAAGTATGTATATGAAAAGAAGTGCCAATTTTGTAATGATAATAATCTTTTGTATAAAACTAGCAAATTTTGGTTACTTTCTCGTTCTAGGGGTAAGCATGAAAAAGAAATGGAATCAAAGATGAGAGGATGTTGTAACCGTTAAACAAGAGGGAAAATTAGGAACTCTTGCTGTGCATAGAGAGAAAGGAGCAAAGAAGATGACTCTAATGCAAGGCATCAGGTAATGGAGGATGTCAAGGATGGATGGATTATGTGTGGAAATTTTCAAGAGCACAAAATCTATGGCAAAACTTGTAATGGTAAGATGGTCACAAGGCCTTGCATGGAACTTAACAACATGGAGTGCCCATTTTGAGGGTGAGGAACCCAACTACTACTTGACATTGCCACCTTGTGTATACTTACAAAGGAGGATGTTTATGGTGACACAGAGGAAACGCGTAAGATAGCTACAGAACATATTGATAAGGTTGGCATAACACATTTAGATAAGTATATAGTTGAGTTTTGATAATTTTTGGCACAATGCAACATTGAGTGAGATGACATTATTACTAATATTGAAGGTTGAGGTGGACCTATGGACTTTATGCAAGGTACACAATTTATTGTGAGTTGG
>VDFB02348384.1:0-24382 GCA_007258455.2 Sequoia sempervirens
CGAGAGTTCTCGATGAAGAAGAATAACCCTCAAACCAACAAGTGAGGAGGTCAACTCGCGGAAAAAGAAAGCAACCCGGATAGGTATATGGGTTCTCTTTGATAGATTCTACTTGTGCCTATGCTTTAATTTCTAGCACTAATGAGCCTAGGACTGTGAAAGAGGCATTTAGAATGTCTGATTCAAACTCTTGGTTGGAAGCCATAAATGAAGAAATGGCATCATTAGAAAAGAATGATACTTGGAGTTTGGTGCCCTTTCCTAAAGGCAGAAAAGTTGTGGGATGCAAATGGGTTTTTAAAAAGAAAATAGGTCTAGATGGCAGTGTGGAAAAATATAAGGCAAGGTTGGTTGTGAAGGGCTATTCCCAGGTAGAGGGAATTGATTATGGGGAGATTTTTCTCTGTAGCAAGTTTGACATCTATCATCAGATTTCTTTGTCACTTGCAATGACTTAGAGGTCAAACAGATGGATGTGAAGACAACATTTCTTCATGGTGATCTTGAAGAAGAGATTTATATGTCCCAGCCTGAGCACTTTGTGGAAAAAGGTAAAGAAAGATTGGTTTGCAAGTTGAATAAATCTCTGTATGGGTTAAAGCAGTCTCCTAGAATGTGGTACCAGAAGTTTGACACTTTTGTTTTGTCATTGGGATTTGTAAGATCAAAATTTGATCATTGTGTGTATTACAAAGCTGAAAGTGATCAAGTCCTTATTATTGATCTCTATATTGATGATATGCTGTTCATAGGCAATAGTAAGTTAATGATTTATGATCTTAAGTCTCAGTTGTCTGCAAAGTTCAAAATGAAAGACCTTGGTGCAGCTAGGTATATTCTGGGAATGGAAATAACCAGGGACATGAATAGTAGAAAACTTTGGCTCAGTCAGAGTAAGTATATCAAGACTGTTCTAGAGAGATTTTGCATGAATGATTGTACGAAGCTAGTTGTTCCAGTTTTACAGGGAACAAAGCTATCTATTAAAGACTGTCCAAAATCTCCTACTGAGATGGAGGACATGACCAATGTACCTTATGCTAGTGCGGTTGGCAGTCTTATGTATGCAATGGTCTGTACAAGGCTAGACATTGCCCAAGCAGTGGGAGTACTTAGTCAGTTTATGGCTAATCCTAGAAGGACACATTGGGATGCTGTGAAGAGAGTGTTTAGATATTTGAAGGGCACTTCAGAATATGCTTTGTGTTACCATGGGAACTTGGTTGAATCACAAAGGACTCTTAGCATTCGAGGCTATGTGGATTTTGATTGGGCAGGGGACATTGATAGCAGAAGATCCACCAGTGGATATACTTTCATGTTGAATGGTGATGCAGTTAGTTGGATGAGTAAGCGGTAGGCTGTAGTCGCTTTGTCCACTATAGAGGTAGAATACATGGCAGAAACACATGCCTGTAAAGAAGCAATCTGGTTAAGACGTTTGTGTTCTAATATTGGTTTTGATGTAGGGAAAATAACTATTTACTGTGACAGTTAGAGTGCTATTTGTTTGGCAAAAATCCTACTTTCCATGCCAGGATGAAACATATAGATGTACAATATCATTTTGTATGGGATATGGTGGAGGATGGAAAGGTCTCATTAGAAAAATTGGATACTCTGGAGAATGTTGCAGATGCATTGATGAAGCCAATGATTATAGACAAGTTTAGGTGGTGTGCCAATTCGATGGGCCTCAGTGCCCATGAATTTTAGTAGTTTTGTTGTGCTCTAGAGGTGCCTGTGTGATCTTTGTCAAGTGGGGAGATTGTTGGAAATAATGTGCCTCAATCTCACAGGCTGAAACCTCTGAAAGAGCCAAGTCGGTGTGACATTCCTTTTGTCTGGCCGACTGGCAGTTTAGTAACCTTGTGGTTTGTACAGGTCACTGAGACAATGCTTCTGTCTTGCCGACTGGTGTTGTCGCTGTGACTTGTGGCATTCACTGTAACCTTCTACCAAGTGGGTTGGTCTGGCCCACAAGCCATTCTTATCGGATATCAGAGAGACTTGGACGTTTGGTATGTCTCATACCGACAAGAGAAGTCTCGCCGACTACTTTACTCTTGGAGTCTTCGGGGTAACACAGAGGATTTGCTATGAACTCTTGGCGACATATGTTTGTCTCACCGATGCTCATCGGGGTAACATGGAAGCCTCGGTAAGAAGTCTTGCCGACGGTTGGTTCTCTCGCCGATAGGTATGAACATCGATGTAATCTCCTGGCGATAGCGGTAAGTCTTGCCGACACTATATGTTTGTTATTGGGTGTCTTCGGTGAAACTCCTAGTGACTGAAGTCTTTGACAAAAGGTGTGAAAATTTATAGTAATGTCTCAGTAATAGCCTAAGTCTTGTCGACGAGTGTTCTTTTCGGTATGACTTGAAGGCTTGGTGTGATCTCTTGGCGAATGACAAAGTCTTGCCAATGGAAATGCTAATGTCTATGTGACTTTGGAACTTCAGTATGATGTCTCATCGAAAACGATGGTCTTTTTGAATAGTGATACAAGTGATGATCATTGGTATGAGGTCTTGGTGACAAGGTGAAGTCTGAGCGACATCTTTCTGAACTCGGTGTAACCTCTTGCCGATAGTGATGACTCTTGGCGACATCGATGGTTGAGTCTTGTGGCATCGGGGAGACACGGTTAGTGTCTCATCGACATGTGACACAGGTTGAATGCCTTTGACCGATTGACCATCCTACATGGTTTGTCCTCGACCAATTAGAGAGTAGAATGGGAACCGCTAGCAGTTGGACTATTGCGACCATTACTGAGAGGAAGATCGACAGACCAGGGGCATCCTGGATATACTCAGAGATGGAAGATTGTGATCAGTACTGTAACAGTTGGATGAACAGTTTGATGAGTGATCAATGAATTTAATTGTGAGTGTATTATAACTGGAGTGTTCTGTAGCAAGGTTGATCATTTTGAATGCTGTTGTAATTTGACATCAGAAAGATAAGTCTGATTTTTGTATGTAATCTCCATTACTGTAATACAAAGTGACTTCTATTGGTATGGTGGGTTTTTCTCCCATAAGGGTTTTCCCACGTAAATATGGTGTTCATCTGTGTATGATTATTTCTCTATTTCGGTTATTGCTTTCAAGTGTATCTTAATTGGTCTATAATTGAAAATTTTGAAAGTATCTCTGCATTCTTCCGTGAGGTTTTGACGTTAGGAGAGTTGTTTCCGCACTTAGCTTTCCTTACAGGAGTCCTACTATCAAGTACTTCAGAGTGTTTGGAAGAAAAATTTATATTAGAAGAGATAAAGAAAAGTTAGGAAAGTTTGATGAAAGGTCTGATGAAGGTATCTTCCTTGGATATTGTACTAGAAGGAAAGTCTATCGGTGCTACAACAAGATATCGAGAAAGATAGTTGAGAGTGTAAGAATCAAGTTTGATGAAGATTTATAGAATAATTCAATGATGATAGATGGATATAAATTAGACAAGTCTTGTTGTAGAGAAGAAGAAAAAGCTAAAGAAAGAGAACTATAGATTGAAGAAGAAGAAGCTCCAAAAATGACTCCTAAAACTCCTAAGTATGTGTAGAAGAATCATTCTAAAAATCATATCATTAGAGACAAGAACAAAGGTGTACTGTCAAGAAGGAAAGATGTTGAGGAATAAGTAAACTATATTTACTTTTTGAAGTTGAACCTAAAATATTGATTAAGGCATGCAAGGATGAATATTGGATCAAGGCTATGAAAGAAGAACTATTGCAAATTGAGAAGAATCAGACTTGGGAACTTGTCCCAATACTAGCAAACAAGAATGTGATTGGAACTAAGTGGGTATTAAAAAACAAACTAAATGAGAATAGAGAAGTGGTAAGGAACAAGGCACTGGCTTGTGTGTAAATTCTACTCACTAGTTGAAGGAATAGGTTTTGAGGAGACATTTTCCCTGGTGGAAAGAATGGAAGCTATCAGGATGTTTTTGGCATTTTCAGCACATAAGGATTTCAAAGTTTATCAAATGGATGTGAAATTTGTTTTCTTGAATGGAGAGTTGGAAGAAGTGGTATACATAGAAGAACCAGAAGGATTTCAGTTATTAGAAAAAAAGAATATGGTTTACATATTGAAGAATGCATTGTATGGATTAAAGCAAGCTCCTAGAGCTTGGTATGCAAGGTCGGATAAGTATTTGATATGACAAGAATTTAGTAAAGCTACTGTAGATAGTGATATTTACTTTGAAGTTGAAAAATATTAAATCTTGATTATGATTATATATGCTGATGAAATAATATTTGGAGGAAATGAAGATATGTGCAAGAAGTTTGTAGAGGAAATATAGAAAGAATTTGAAATGTCTATGTTCAGGGAGACAAATTTCTACCTTAGATTGCAAATAAATTAGATAGAAAAAGGTATTTTCATTTCATAATCAAAGTATGTCAAGGAAATGTTGAAGAAATTTGGAATGGAAGACTCTAAACCGGTGTGTACCCCTATGGTTACTGGTTGCAAGTTGAACAAGAATGATGAATCTCCTAAGGTTGATTGGAGCAAGTATAGATCAATGATTGGTGGAATGCTATAACTAACTGCTCCCAGATTGGATATCATGCATGTAGTTTTTCTTGTGGCTAGATTTCAAGAAGATCCTAGAGAGTCAAATGCTATAGCAGTGAAGAGGATATTCAGATACTTGAAGGGTACTCTAGATCATGTCTTGTGGTATCCAAAGGATATCGACTTTACTTTGAGTGATTGCACATATGCAGATTGGGCTAGTTGTGTAGATGACAAGAAAAGTACAAGTGTAAGTGTATTATTTCTTAGATGGAAATTGGTTTCATGGCTAAGCAAGAAACAAGATTCAATATCTTTATCTACGAGGCAGAGGCAGAGTACATTGCAACAACATCTTACACACATAGGTGTTATGGATGAGACAAACATTGAAGGATATCAGGGTAGTATATGATGAACCAATTTCTATCTTCTGTGATAATACAAGTGCTATCAATATTTCAAATAATTTGGTAATGCATTCAAGGAAAAAACATATCTCAATCTAGTATCACTTTTTGAGAGAGGAGGTTGTAGAGAATGAAGTTAAGTTCAAATATGTGCCTACAAAGGATCAGATTGTTAATATATTCACTAAGGCTCTTCCTAAGGATACATTTGAGTATCTTCGAGAGAAGTTGGGGGTCATTTCCCCCTTATTTGAAGAAGATGCATGAGGAGATGCATAAGTCCAATGGATTTCAAGATCCATTCTTTTATCTGGACTGATGTTGGTGGCTACCTCTCACGAGGAGTAGGTAGTGACATTGTTGGTTGTTGTAGTCAGGGGGAGTATGTGTTGTAATTGTGCAATGGTTGATGGTTGGTGTAGTATGGTGTGTGATCCTAAGGGGGAGTATGCAAATAAGTACAAGAATAGAAGTTACAAAACAGTTGTAAGAAGTTGATTGATGTTAAACGATAAATATCAGTGATACAAATCTTTTGTCCTTTTCCATTTATGTCAAAGAGGGAGAGAGAGTCATGTGAAAAAGAAGATAGTTAAAGGAGAGAGTCATTTAAGGTAGAGAGAAATAAGAAAGTTAAGGGGGAGAATGAGACATGTGAAAAGATAAGTATCAAAGGGACAAAGAGTGTAAAGAGCTAGTTGAAAAGAGAAAAGGAAATAGGTATGGAGTAGAGTTTTTGTGTCTTTGATGTTTCTTCACATCATGTGTTGCCACCAATGACAAAGGGGGAGATTGTTGCAAGTATGAGTAGATTGGTGTTGTCACTGATGTCAACAAGCTTATGTTGTCATTTGTGTCAACTGTAAGAGAAAGAAGAAGGTCATTATTGAGGGAGATTGTTCGGAGAGTATGCTATCCATGCTTTGATTAGTTGCAATATGTTGTCATTAGTAAGCTATTGGTGTCAACCTCTAGTGTTGATTTGATAAGCTTCTATCTATGGTTGAGGAAGTAACAAAGATGATAAGGATGTGTCTCTGATGCTTGGTTTCCAAGTTCTTTTGAGAAAATTTGATAAAAAGAGGAAACAATGTGTTGCAGTGTTGTTCTGGGCTGCAAAGTAGTGTTCTAGTGTTGCTCCACATTTCTTCTAGGTTCAAGATCTACCTATGAATTTCAGATATGTTGATCATATGTGTTTGGATGTGTTGTATTTAGAATTTGGTGTGCTGGATCGGTGTACAAGAGTTGTGTTCACTAGTGTGTGAACTGTGTATTGCAGAGGTGTTAGGAGAAATGTATTTGCTTTGCGTTTCTCTGTAGAGTGGTTTTAGGTCTTGCAGATATGAAGGTGTGTTGATTACGTTGGTATCTTTGTTCAATCAAAGTGGTTCAAGGTTTGGTGCTTTAGAAGTTAGTTTCTTGAGTAACAATGTATGGAAGAGTTATTTGAGTGTATTGGGTGTGTACATTCTTTAGGTGGAAGTTGGTGTGAAAGATTTTGTTGGATTTTAGAGTATTTATGGAATATTCTCAGTTATGTTCAAATGAAATTTGTTGTATGTGAGTTTTTTTTAGATCAAAGCAAGTGTGTACTTAAAATTTTAATGGTTTTTACATGAGTAACGACTGACCTTGGTGTTTACACTAATTATGATGAAATTTCTTGTTTATAGAAATATTTTGTAGTGTGTTGTTGTAGATTTGAGTCCTAAATAAGAATTGGTATGGTTTGCTTTCATTTTTATTTTCCATGAAAGTGTTTTGGAACTGACCTAATTTGAATACACAGTTGAGGTGCATAGTTGACCTTGGAGAATGGTTTTGTTACCTAATTGTGCTTTTTAACCTAATCAGGTTAGGCTGGGACAACACTGATGTTTTCTACTTTGTAAAAGGAGAAAGGTACACAAAAGATTATGCTAAAGTTACTCATAATCATGCAAATAGTGCCATGAAATGAATTTTAGTTTTCATTATACAATTGCTTTATAGAAAAGAGGAATAGTACACAAAATTTTGCATAAAGTAGCCGTTTAAATTCATTACAAGAAATATGCCTATAGGTTTCCCACACAAGCCATGGAAATAACTGAATAAGATGCAACAAAAGATAAATTTTACATCTAGAAGTAAAAGAAGACATGTAAGAGAAAGGGGATCTGCCATTGCTTGAATGATGAACCCCATTGTTGATCAACTTCATCTTCAATTCCTTTGTTGATAGCTCTAGAGGTGTTTGTAAGGGACAATGCAAATGATGTTAGAGGTTAGGATTCCATGTCTCTTATATGTCAAGCCATTAGATATACAACTTGTCTCTTGTTAAGCATCAAATTAGAGAGTTAAAGGTGTCTTAAGATTAGATACACAACTATCATGAAGATATAGGAAAATTAAAGATCATCTAATCATCATGAAAAGTTCTGGGCTTCTTAGTTTTCTTATTTTATTTGTTGACTATGCAAGCATAGGTATAATCTTATCATGACAATAATATGCAAGAGAATGATCATAACTATTCATTATAAAGACTATGTCACAGTCTTAAAGGAGTGTATCCATAGTCATAGTGAGTTCCAAGCATAAGACATAAAGAGCATATTCAAGAATAACTGTACTTTCATTATGGGATAGTCAATACAAAGGTTGCATCTTAGTTACACGGTGTCATCAAAATACAATAGTAAGCAACATGATGACAACCATTCAAGATGGTATGGAATAGTGGAAGAACAATCCTTTAAGGAAAGGGGTAGTCATCACTTCAAAGGGCTTGCATTCCATAACATTGAGCTGAAGAAAGAAGAATGATAGACATTGAACTTGTGATAGTGGCAATATTGTTGAAGACTTTATGCCAAAAATTGATGCTTGCAAGAAAAGGTAATCAAAGTATTAAAGGTCAGTGTTTTCACCCTTTAAGGACAGTCAATTAGTGACAAGAGGTTATGACTTTGACATTGATTGTAGGGGAAATAAGAACAGTTAGGTAGATGACTGTCTCATGATAATCAAAGGGACATGACAGTCATGATGAAGACACAATGCTATGAGAAGACCTTAAGGAACAAGTTAAAGGGTGGTCAACAAGGTTGCCAAGGGAAATATATATTTTGTGTTTGGTGATTGCTCTATGGGAGTGAAATATAGTATACATATAAGCATGAATACTATGAGAATGAATTTGTAGAATGCCTTTGTAGCAGATCAAGGGCTAATGAAACATGATGACAATTATAAAAAAAAATCATGAATGGATAATGAAAGTTCAGTAAAGAGCAAAGGAAAACCTCATATAGATGACAACCATTGAATGCAGATAACAGTAGCAGTCTCTATGAGAAAATATATAGAAGGATTCAAAGAGGATAATCACAGAGGCATGAGGGAAAATCATGAGTTAAATGCAAACAAAGGGTGTAGTCACTATGATAGCAAAAGTATGACAGTAAGAAGCTATATTTGTAGACTTCGGGTGAACTCATCATTCTTGATCACATAATGAATTTAACTGGAAGTTCTCTAGAAGAGGGTTCAAATCAAAGGAGATTTCATAGTGATTGCAATGAGGACCCTATGATTTTTGATAAATAATGAAAATAATGAAGTCTTTATAGACTGTGGTTGAAGCAAGAAGGTTTCCTTTAACATAGCAGATCTAATCTCTTAAATCTGACCCAATATTTGCAAAACAGTGACAAGAACAGTCATAATGGCAATCTATGGAAGGAGTACCAGGTTGAATATCTAGTGGAGAAGATTTTAAGCTATTTGTCTAATGATGATAAACAAGTTACAACCCGTGAAATATCTACAAAGGATTCCAAGTATTCATATTATAGATCGAATGGAGTGCAGTGATATTTAAAGTGAAGAAAGAAATACAAGAGTTCGAGCATTCAACTAACTGTTAGTAGTAACAAGCCATCATACATGTGGCTTTGATGATAGGAAGATAGAGTTTCATGTAGTCTATTGTAAAAATTTGTTTGATGCAGCCAAAGTTCATAGAGAAGCATCAAAATGTGAAGAGGAGAAGAAGAACCAAGCAACATAGAGAATACAGGGTTTTTCATCATTTCTTTCCAGGAATATAAAGAAAAATCTCAACATTTTCATTCACAGAGAGTGGCTTACTAGCAAGGAGGATGGATTCAACCATGCAAAGAATTCACAAAAACTTGAAATGGTTCTTCAAAAACCTATTTAGACTCCATGGTGGCGGCATAGTAGGAAAATATTACTAATGAAAATGAATGCAAAGTGAGCCCGTGTGTAGGGTTATTCTTTTGAATTTCATAAGGAAACCCTAACTTTGGCCGACCAAAGTGCTATATTTTCATTTTTATTTCATAAGGTTGCATGATATTAATACCTAGGCCTTAGTCAAGACTTTCTTGACATCTGCCTAGTGTGGGGTGTGGAGTCCATGGGAGTTAGGACAAAACAATGGATTAAATGTGCCCCTTGTTTTTTTTTGCATTAGGTTAAGAAAAAAATAAGTATGTAAACACATATTAAAGGTACAAATTACTTTAATATTTTTCATGTAATGAAAGAAATAAACAACTACATAACACTTATTAAATTAAATCATAACTGATTGTCTTTAATATTTGTTCAAATAGTTTATTCTTATCCCAAAATCATGCAAAAATAGGAGTGGAACTAAGGTGTTTCTCTTTGACTTTAAGTCAAAATGAGGTGTTTTTGGAGTTCTCTTTGGTCAAATAGCTTGAGAGGGGGACTTCAGAGCTAAATAAGCTCAAATTGGAGCAGTTATGAGCCCCCTTTTTTAGGCTTTTCTATTTTGCTCGTGAGTTGGATATTTTGGAGTGCAATTGACTACAATTATCCTCTCTTGGCACTTGGAGACTGATTTTATATTATAGGAGGGAAAGCTTATGATTTTTCCTCAGTTCTTGCTTTTTGTCCTCTCTTGAACATTGCAGAGAGACTTAGAGTTTGTATCTTAGCATATTTTTACAATTTTGATACATCAACAGATACTTCAACTTATTTTTTTAGTTATTGCAGAGATTCCTTCTATTATTCAATAAAATCAGGTGTTTACCTTCTCTTTTTTAGGTGTTGTGTCTTTTGCGAATGATCTTGAAAAAATTTGATGTGTTTTAGTATCAAAACCTTTAAATTTCTATCTCATTCATGGTTGCATGTATACAAAAGCAGTTAATCATCACAGGTCATAGGTTGTGCCATTGATTTGTCTTATCTTCAAAATTGTGAAAACACTGTTTTCCTTCAAAGAAGATAGATTTCTCAAGCCTTTTTATGAAGTATTTATGTGATTAATTGCCCAAACTGAGCTGTGTAAAAAGATCTTTTGAGAAGTAGTTGTGAATCAAGCTGCATGTTAGTTACATTTTGGTGCATCACCTCCTAGAGTTAGCTTTTCCCTTTTATTAGCTATCCTTCTTCCTTTTTCCCAAAAAAATCATTAGTTTCTAGGAGATCTAAAGGGGAACCAACCCATAATTTGGAGATTAATCTTCATCATGAGCAACCCATAGGCTTAAAGATGTTTCCATGTTTCACAGGATTGTTAAGCCTCCAAGCTTAGCATCTGGGTGCAATCCTTTATGACATCAGGTTTCAAGGTTGAAGATGGTATAAATAGGAGTTAAGTTATTGAGGGATGATGATATAGACAAGAGTGATGCAAATGATGAAAATTGCATAGTGTTAGAGTGTGAATTTGAGAAGTACAATGCGAGCTTTAATGTGTTAGACTACTGGATGTAGTGAGTAGAAGGTGTCTACAATTCTTCAGTCAAGCTGTGAAGGTGTTGGTGACATTGTGGTGAATTTCTCTATGTAGCATTCTTCTTTATCTTCTTTTCTATTTTGGTAGTTAGCCTTTCTTTCTTTGGGTAGTGAGTGTTAAAGATCCAAGATATTGAGAGGGGGGGTGAATCAATATCTTATTAATTTTTTTGATCATATACCATCCAATTATACCAATGCAAACAATAGCAAAAATAAATAAGAGCATTAACAGAACATGAAATCAAAGAACACAAGAACACCAATATTTTTTATGTGGAAAACCCAAAATGGGAAAAACCACGGTGAGTGTTAGTTCACAATATTGTATAACCGGTTATAAAATATTACAAAATGGGTCGCTCACTGCCAAGATTCACTGTCCAGAAACAAAGGCTCACTACCTACAAAATTACAATGATTGAATGGCTTTCATCCAAAAAATGAACTGACAGAGTACACCTAATAAGTGCAAATTTAGTTCCAATGTAGCTTAATAAATAGACTTAACACATTTCATTATGTTCACACTTCTTTTCTTCTTCGCACACAAGTCACATACTCATATCTTCAAAAACTGTTCGTTATATATATACCCAATCTTCTTCACAAGCATCAATTAGGTCGGCCTAATTAGATGCACTTCGTATTTACCAAAAATACAATTTGTCGACTACAAGCTTAAAAAAAAATAACCCACATGCTTCAACAAGTTGACGATAACCCACATGCTTCAACAAGTCGACACAAAGTTAAAATAGGTCGCACATAAATCCGCATAACAAAACTATTTTTCACCTTTACACAATTTACTAAGGAAGTCAGCTAGAAATTAGACTTCAAACCAAAAAGAAAAAACATTCTATACGAGCACCAGATATGTGAAGTCTTGAGAGAACGTGCTCCCAACATCTGTAAACCATTTCCCAAAACCACAAGCAACAATGCTCACCAAAAAACAAATGCAGACCAACATACCAGAGGATTTCAACCAAAATACCGGTTTAGATACCAAACTAGAATACTGGAGTAACTTTAGTCTTGTTCTTGTAGTTGCAACTCATATATGATGGTGACATCAATGACAAAAAAAAGGTAACAAAATGAGATGTTCTTCATTTTTCCAACAATCTCCCCCTTTGTCATTGATGGCAACATGTGCCAAAACCATCAAGAGTATTTACAGATTTCTTCTCCCCCTATCACTAACAATCCACTACTTCACTCCCCCTTTGACATCAAGGACAAAGGGTGTGCCAAATATAACTGAAAAACATTAAAACAAAGAAACATGTATCAATTGGAAGATGACAAGCCTTGAAGCTCCTTCAGAATGCCTTCCTAGACTATTTTTCCTTTTTCCCAGCCTTCCTTTACTGCAGTCAACATTTTGTTCAGAGATTCCAACTCAATCATAACTTCTTCATCACCATCTGGAGTACCAAGTGTCAGATTTATTTTCTCAAGTTTTTCAGCGCATGCCAGAGATTTTCCAACTGAAGAGTATTCCATTCTTACAATATCACTTAATAAACTGAATTTCTTGATGATTTCTTCTTTTTGTTTTTGCAAGGCAAATAAATTTTCTCTATGGGTAGTGATGGCCTTCCAGATTGATCTGTCTTTATGTTTAGAAATACTATAAGTGCTAGAAATAGTATACAACTGGGACTCAATGGAGTTCATGACAATCTTAATATTTTGAGTGGCATCCAACCACTTCAAGCAGTAAGATAGAATATCTACTTCAAATTCAAAAACTTTCACTGCTTCCAAACTCTTCTCGACACAGGAGTGTGCCAGAGCACATTTTTCATGCAAAGCCAACAACCTTTTCTCTGCCAAGTTTTCTTCTATCTCTTGTGTTATCTTTTCATTAAGTCTGAAGGAATACTCTTTGATGGAGTCTAACAATAATCTCAGATTTTCAACAGGGGCAAGAGATGTGTCAATGGATGCACTAGGTATAGCTACCTGTAATGCTTTCAGAGCATCTTCTATCAGTTCCATTCCCTTATGATGCATTTCAAGAATTTATTTTCTTCTAGATGCTTGCATTGCCTCACCCAACACCACTTTATGAATTGAAGACATCTTTTCCACATCAACATAACCCTCAATCACAGGAAGTTTCAAAAGTTCTTGGGGAATAATTGGTTGAAATCTAATTTGCTTAGATAACAAACCTTTCAATATATCACCACCAAAAGATGAATCACAGGGATGCTTCAGAGATTTTACAATCTATTTTTATTCTTCATTTTTCTTGGAGGATTCCCCAACTGTCTTTTCTTCCTCTCCCTTTTATTTTTATTTTTCTTTTTCTTCCTCTAGTAGCTCTTCTTCTTCTTCCTCTTTCTCATTTTTATCTTCATTATTATTATCTTTGTCATTATTGTCCTCTTCCTCATTTTCATCTTTGTCTTGTTATTTCTTAGGATTATCTTGACTTTCTTCTTCATTTCCCTGACCATCACCTTCATTATTGCCATTATTTTCTTCCTCAATACTTTGCTCTTTTTCGCCTTTTTCTTCTTCAGTATGCTCCGGAGGAGCATCATTATGCATTTCAGGCTCATCTTCTCCTTCATTCTTCTCACTAACTTCATTACCAATATTAATTTCAACATCAAAGTTGTTAGG
Organism: Sequoia sempervirens; assembly: GCA_007258455.2. Lineage (NCBI taxonomy): Eukaryota > Viridiplantae > Streptophyta > Pinopsida > Cupressales > Cupressaceae > Sequoia > Sequoia sempervirens. The sequence goes on from VDFB02348384.1 coordinate 13,379, forward strand.
AACACCTTCATTACCTATACCCAGAGAATCATTTTCCTCATCTTTTTCAGTAGTAGCATCATCACCAGTTTTGAGCATACCATACTTTTCTGCTGTCTACCAGATAATTTTAGCTGTTTCCTTCCTCACATTCCTTGTCAGCTTCTTGTTTCTTATCATCAACATATTTACCCTACCCTTCATTCAGAACATTTCAGCACAAATCTTCTTCAGGGATTCCAGATCATCAGGGGTCAAGGAAGACCCAATCTTATTATATGCTGCATTTCTAATCTTTTCTTCAAATACAATAGCCTCATATCTTATTTTCATCAGATCACTCCACATGCTTTTAGGAAAATATTTCTTTATGTTATCCCATTTTACTTCTAAGAAAATGACATAATAACAACTAAAAGCAGTGTTTTCTTGTCTTCTTCTCCAACTTCATCATAACATTGAGTTGTGGGTTGAAGAATATTTTCAAAAGTTAACAAAACATTGAGAGTTGGCTCAAGTTTATATCGAGGACCAGAACTTACCAGAATATCTTGTTCATCTTTCTAGTCAGCAGAGGTTTCATCAGCTACCTTGGCCTTCTTTGATTCAGGCTTAGTGTGCAAATGTATACCAAAATCATGTTCTTCTTCATCTTCAGAAGATGACACAATATGTACTCTTTTAGAACCAACAACACCTACAGATGCACCTTCTCCGAAGGGTAAACTCCCTCTTCTTCTCATTACAAGCTTTGCTTCAGGATCTTCTTCTTCTTCATCTTGATCATCAGTAACACTCATGTTCTTCTCTCTCGTTGCCTTTTCTTTCTTTCCTCTCTTTATAGGGGCAACTAGAGGAGTCTCTTTCCTTTTCTCAGATCTAGTGGTAGTTCTGGAGGAAACATGACCTTTACCTTTATCATCCTTTCTAGGTTCAGTTGCAGCTGTAGGGGTTGCAGAAGATTTTGTAGAGGTATTTCTACCAGATCTTCTCAGACTAGATGATTTTTCCTCTCTTTGTGCCGCCTTAGCCCTTCCAAGGGTAGTCTCCTCATCAGTAAAACCAACATCCTTAAGTTTTTTCTCCACTTTCTTCCTAATCTTAGGCTTCTACTGTTCCATATGAATTTCCATAGACTTCTATGCATATGTCCCAATTCTAGGTTCATTGGGGTCCTTTGGATTCTTCAACAACATCTGTACATAGCCTTCAACTTATTCTTCTGTTATCTCATATCCAAGAGGCTGAATCCGAATAGTTCAAGGTTCTGCATCCTCAATCATGTATTCATTAGTGGAGACATGAAATATGATTTCATGCTTATACTTCTCCACAATTTCATCAAAATTCTATCTCTTTCATTCATATTTCTTTTAAATATTGCAAAGAAAGTTGTTAGGGCATCCTCTTGAGCATTCAAATTTCCAAGATTATGCATGTGCTAAAAAATTTGATGTCCCATTGGTCTGGATGGGTTCTGGAATACATCTTCAATTTTTCCCAGAAGCTTCTTCATGAAGTAAAACAATAAAAATATGATCAATGAACCAAACTTAAAGGAATAATTCTTTTCCTTTGATTGCTTTACGTTTTCTAACAATTGCAGTCGAAGAAGCTCACAAAAGTCATAATATTCTCACAAAATTCATAATCTACACCTGTCACAACCATATCATATCCAGTATTGATTGCTGTGGCCGAAACAAAATTATCCTTGTTTGTGAAATATATCTTGTGACCTATCATGAGAGATGCATACTTCACGACAGGATTAGTAATAGTCTTCATTGCTAGGGCTCTTTTGTCAAATGTTGCTCTAGTGAGTTCCGTCACTACTTCGTTCTTTACATATTTTAACATAGGTACTGTTCCTTTATCCCAAAGACCAGGTACAACCCTAATCACTTCTTTCGTTATCAAGTGTGGCCTATCAGTCTAGAGGAATTTGTTGTGGATTTTGCTCAGAACCATCTTCACAAATTTTTCATCGTAGCTAAAATTAGGGAAATTGTTCCAGACATGCAACCTTTTATCAACCACATTCGAATACTCAGGTTTTATCCCAAAATTTCACCAGTAAGCTCTTTTTCCCAAAGGTCAATTAGTTTTACGTGATTTTACTCAAACTTAACTCTAATCATCATCCTAGTATCCTCTGTCGACATTACGCCATGTGGAATTGATGAAAATGGGCCCATGGAATCATCTTCAAAGACTTTCAAAGAATATTTTATATAAGAGGGCCTCGACCTCTTCGATACCTTCACAACCATAGGAGTTGCCATTCTACCAAATTCAAGAAAATTCACCAAAACACAACAGCTCAAGAATTATAAATACCTTTTTCTGCACATTGAACCGTAGCCAAGGTTTCCACAACTCAAACTTCAATTATCTTCAGGAATGCTCCAAAATTTCTCCAATTCTTCAAATGATCGAATGAACTAAATGCTTTGATCATTTTCTTTATAAAATAGCAATTTTCCCTAATTCACATTTATTGTAGCAGACTCCAAAAAGCTGCTAAAAACTCCTTTCTTTTACACAAACAAACCCTAATTTTCTTCGCAAAGAATCATTCCTTCATATTTTCTACCAATTCCTTTTCTAGAACCTTTGAAAAATCAAAATTCATCTCTCTTCTTCGTTCCAACCTTTGACACACCATTTATCTAGGGGGCTCTTACAATTTTCTGATAAAGCTCCCCCTATGACCTTGCTAGGTCTAGTTATCGAACAAATCGTCTATACCGGATGAAGGAACAAACTCATCAGTTGTCTCTAGTTCTTCTTTCTTTCTCCAAATCTTGCTCATCTATTGCTTAATCCCATCTTTTTCAATCTTCATCACGAATTCATTCTTTTCTACTAGATTGGTCTCCTTACTCTTCTTGCTTTTGTAGACTATTGAAACATGTCCAAGTTCATTGCAGTTATAGTAGACAATATTTTTCTAATTAGATTGACTTCTGCTAAATCTTGTTCTGCACCGATTAGCTTTATGTCCATACTTGTTGCAAGTATAGCAATAGCCATTAAAGTATTAGTTCATTCTTCCATTAAACTGATTCATCATTGAATTTTTGCACTCACTTTCCCTATTTCTTTTGCATGTAAAGCATGTCCAGAAAAAGGACCATGGAATTGATTCATCTTGCTTCTACATTCAGTTTCCTTATGACCAAATTTATTGCATGAAAAAAAAGTTCCATGAAAAGAAGGGTACCTTTGTGCATTAGGCTGTCTCATCGGAGGTCTCCTAGCAGAGTTTCTTGAATTTTCTTTTTGCTTTCCTTTATTCTAAATCTTCTGATTGTTCACAGTCTTAGAACTCTCACCGATATCATTTCCTAGACCACTTTCATCTTTACTTGGTTTCTATCTTGCAATTAATTAATCAAGCATTTCTGAGCTGGTTTTGAAGTTACTTTCATAGAGTTTCTCCTTTTCCAGATCCACTTTCAGGTTCACGATTTCTTGTTCAAGCTTAGTGCAATCTTCAGACTTGCTTTGTACCAATTTTTCTAGACAGTCTTCTATTCTTTTCTTCTCTTCCACTTGAACTTTCAAATCGACAATATCTTCATTAGCCTTCTTCAACTGATTAGTTACTTCCTTATGTATGACTTTGAATTTCTTTAATTGCTCCTTAAGTTTCTAGACACATTCATTTGCTTCTTCAAGATTCTCTTTCAGATCTCTATTTTCTCTTTCAACTTTATTAAGATCCTCAAGAGAAATTTGGAGCTCTCCTTTATTATTCATTTCTTCCATCTTCCGAATCTCCCTCATGCTGTTAGGCTTAAATAGAGGAACCTTGGTCTGATACCAATTGTTAAAGATCTAAGATATTGAGAGGGGGGGTGAATCAGTATCTTATTAAATTTTCTGATCAGATACCATCCAATTATACCAATGCAGACAATAGCAGAAATAAATAAGAGCATTAATAGAACATGAAATCAGAGAACACAAGAACACCAAGATTTTTACGTGGAAAACCCAAAATGGGAAAAACCATGGTGAGTGTTAGCTCACAATATTGTATAACCGGCTATAGAATATTGCAAAATGGGTGGCTCACTACCAGGACTCACTGTCCATAAACAAAGGCTCACTTCCTACAAAATTACAACAATTGAATGGCTTTTAGCCAGAAAATGAACTGAAATAGTACACCTAATAAGTGCAGATTTAGTTCCAATGTAGCTCAGTAAACAGACTTAACACATTTCATTATGTCTGCACTTCTTTTCTTCTTCGCACACAAGTCACATACTCATATCTTCAATTTTTTTTCATTATATATATACCCAATCTTCTTTACAAGCATCAATTAGGTCAGCCTAATTAGATGCACTTCATATTTACCAAAAATACAATTTTTCGGCTAGAAGCTTCGAAAAAGATAACCCACATTCTTCAACAAGTCGACACAGACTTAAAATAGGTCACACATAAATCCGTATAACAAAAATATTTTTCACCTTTGCACAATTTACTAAGGAAGTTGACCAAAAATTAGACTTCAAACCAAAAAAAAAACATTCTATATGAGCACTGGATACATGAAATCTTGAGAGATTGTGCTTCCAACATCTGTAAACCATTTCCCAAAACTGCAAGCAACAATGCTCACTAGAAAATGAATGCAGACCAACATACCGTAGGATTTCAGCCAAATTACCAGTTCAGATACCATACTAGAATACCAGAGTAACTTCAGTCTTGTTCTTGCAGTTGCAACTCATATATGATGGTGACATCAATGACAACAAAAAGGTAGCAAAATGAGATGTTCTTCTTCATTTTTCCAACAATGAGCCCTCCGATATTGAGCCCTATTGTATTCGATGTTGAAGTTACTTTATATTGTGAACTAATCCTTACCGTGGTTTTTCCCATCTTAGGTTTTCCACGTAAATTTGGTGTTCTCTTATGCATGGTGTTGATTTGTTTCAGTTTTTGTTATTTTCTTTTCATGCTAAATCATTATAATAGATTAAGGGTCAATTATCTTTATGTGGACCTAAATGTGTATGAGGGTTTGGAAGCTTTAAGGTACAAAAGATTCACCCCCCTCTCAGTTGTCTTGTGCATTCAACACACATCTCCTCAAGGATTGATTGTTATTTTCTTGATTTTATTGAAGACCTACAAGGTTTAGATTTAATGAACAATATGATAACATAAACATGAAAAAAATCACATACCCTTTGAAACGATGCTTTGATATTGAATTGATGTGATATATATGCTCTTGACTTGCTTGATTGTTTGATAGTGCTCTTGATTTCCCATAATTTCTAGATATCTTTCAAATGATAAAATGAGTATTTAGTTATATGCAATTATTCTAATTTCCCAAAAAATAAATCTCGATAGCCAACATGACATTTTAAATTCAAATAATAGAATGTTGACTCTGACATATTATATTTTAGAGGTAAACTAGGGGGACCAAGTCACCTAGAGGGAATTAGTCTTGGCCCTACTTTATAGAATATAAGGTGTTGAGGGAAAAAAAGTAAATGTTTGGATTAGTTTTCCACATGGGTTTTATTGATAATTGTCCAAATGGGATATAAAATGCATAATTTGGAAAATTAGGTTTACAATGAAGTCCATGCACTTAGGGGGGAGAAAAACATAGTGTGAAATTGTCATGGGTGAAAATTTACAATGCTACATTTATCCCCCACTTTAGTGAGAGTATGAAATTATAATCGGACTCACAATAAAGTAGAAAATATGTCAAGAGTGGTTCGATTATCCAAATATTGAAGGGATAGGATGACAAAAAACCTAGAGGAAGCACACAAGCCCCCAAGATTCAAGATCACATGACAACCAACATAAGGACAAAGGAACACACATGTGAAGTGAAATACAACATGGAAAAAACAAAGCATACACAATGAAGACACACAACATAACATATAACATGAACATCAAATGAAACACAAACACAATGCAAGCATGATGTAAAAATAATACAAACACATAACATACAATAATCACAAAAAAAACACAAGGTTAGTACTAAAAAGATTCGAGTCATTCATAAAAAGAGAACTTATTATTAAATTTTTCTCAAATACCAAACGCCATCCATCAAATGTGCTATGTAAACAAAATGATACTCCCATAAGGATGTAAAATCATTCATGAGCCACATGGATCTAATAAGCTAGATTATGCCAAATCCACGAACTATCTTTCCAAATTTTAACATCCAAGGGGATAGAGAAAACTCACCTAAGAAGATGCACAAATTTCCAAGGATATGAACAAGAATCACCTAAGAAGGTGCACAAACATCCAAGGGGATGAACAAGACTCATTAAGAAGGTGCATAAAAATATAAGGGGACAAACAAGACTCAACTAAGAAGGTGCATAAACATCCAGCGAGATGAACAAGACTCACCTACGAAAGTATATAAATGTTCAAGGGGACAAATTGATAACAACGCCTTAGGGGGTGTTACAAACAACAACACCACTAAAGGGGTATTTCAATAAGTCAAATATCACAAGACATCTATGAAATGGATAGGATGATATATGCCCCCTTAAAATGTTAACATACTTTCTATGTTGGTATTTTAAGGAGAAAATAATGTACACCTTCAAAATTAGTTTGTTACACAGTCGGTTGCCATTGCACCAAAAGATCGACCTGTTAATGTCCGATACAACTACCAAAGTTAATGAATCCAAGGGAGGCAGTTAAGCCATGTCACAAACCCAAGTGCTATGTTGCATCACAAAAGGATACCAAGGGGCACACACCTTACAACAATCCCCCCTCCCCTAGTGCAAGTGAGGGGTTCAAACTCATGACCCAGCCTCTGATACCAATTATTGCACAAATGGTTGACGTTGCACCAAAAGATCAACTTGTTAATTCCTTATACAACCACCAAAGTTAATGAGTCCATGGGAGGCCGTTAAGCCATGTCACAAACCCAAGCGCTGCACTGCTACACAATGCAAGGAGATCAAGGGCGCCTACCTTGCAATATAGTTATCCTTTCCCCCTAAGTGTAGGGACAAGGAAAACCATGGACGAGATTACCATGTTGCTACCATGGAAAATATGGTTGCACCTAAGATTGTACCACCATACATGGAAATGAGAAAACACATAAAGCTACAAATGCCACATAGTGATGAGAAACACCATAGGATAAAGATCATTATTGTTTAGAATGATTAGGTGTATCAACACATGGAAGAGCACCACAATAATTAAGTTGTATTTTATTACTCAAGGACTAAAATTCATTGGTAGAATGACCATACACTCAATGATATGCATAAAATGAGTTATTGTTATAAAATTTATTTTATGTTTTTAGAGGGAGAGATATTAAGTTGGCTTTGAGAAGCTTTGAAAAAATATGCACTTGATTAGTAGTAAGAGACATTCCTCTCTTTTGTGAAGAAAAGCTTGGTTGCTTAATGCAAGATGTCATACATACAAAAGATGATAAAGCATTATATGAAGATGGGGATGAAGGTTGGAAACATAGACCATATTTGGAAAAGTATGGTATAGACTTCACTTGATTCCTATCATTTTGTTCCATGTTTGCATTATATCCATTTTTAGAAAGATTTTTTTTATCTAATCCCTTAACATTTTGCCAACTCAGATGAAGAGATCATATCTACATGCTCCTGAGAATAATTCTTGAGCACACAAGTCCTTTTAAAGTTTTTTAAAGTTAGGAATCTTACACTCATGATGGGTTGAAGTTAAAGAGCCCCCATCACTATCATGGGGTGATTTTTTTGGATTTTTTGATGTAGAACTAGATACAACATAAGAATATTTAGGTTTAGATTGTGAGATTTTGTACTCTCCCATAAAGAAGGGTGTAAAATATAATGAACCCCAATCATCATCTAAGATTTTTATTACAGATGACATAAAATTAGTATTATCATCTATTTGTATAGGTTCTTTGGACTTTGATGGTGATATTTTAGAATCCCCTTTGAAATAAGGTGTAAAATCTAACAAACCCCAATCATCATCGAACGATTTCATCATGGGTAAAACACACTCTTCTTTGTGTTCACTCTCCCCTTTTGACATCAAGGACAAAGGGCCACATACACCTACATAGGATAATAATACATTCTTTGAATTCAAGGATAAATGGCCAAAGATATCCAACATTAGAATATTATCCCCCTTTGACCAACAACTGTATATCTTATACCAGCTCCCTCTATCAACAACACTTCTTTTCAAGCAACTACACAACTCTCCAAACTTCCCTTGAGGTGTAGCACACATCAATCCAAGAGAAAAAGATATGACATGGATTTCTCCCCCTGGATAGATGAACCATCTATGCATTTAGTTAGAAAAAGGAGGGGCAATAACCCCAGAACATCTGCTAGAGATACTCAAAAGTATCCTTTGAAAGAAATTTAGTGAAGATATCTACAATATGATCCTTAGTAGGCACATAGTCTAATTTTAATTCTTGTTCTACAACCTTCTCCCTTAGAAAGTGATACCAGATAGAAATATGTTTAGTTCTTGAATGCATTACCAGATTCTGGGAAATATTAATTGCACTAGTATTATCACACAATATAGGAATGGGTTCATCATAAACCACCTTTACATCCTTCAAGGTTTTCTTCATCTAGAGCACCCGAGTGCAACAAGATGTTGCAACAATATATTCAATTTCTAATGTCAATAAGGACACTGAGTCTTACTTCTTACTGAACTAGGAGACCAATCTATCTCTCGAGAAAAATTCAATTCCACTTGTACTTCTCCATTCATCCACATTTCTTGCCCAATCAACATCAATATAAGAATTTAGAGAAAAAATATCAACCTTCTTATGCCATAAACCATAATCTAGAGTTCCCTTCAACTATATTAAAATTATTTTTACTGCCTTCTCATGAGATTGCTTAGGATTAGCTTGAAATATAACAACCAAGCATACTACATGCATGCAATATTAGGTCTAGAAGAAGTCAAGTACAACAAACCTCTAATCATAGATCTATATAGAGTTTGATCAACCTCCAGAGCCTCATTAGATTTTTTCAAGTGACAACTAGTCACCATAGGGGTACCTACCGGTTTGGAATCCTCCATGCCAAACTTCTTCAACATCTTCGTTACATACTTATCCTAAGAAATAAAGATACCACCATCTTACTGAATAATTTGAAGCCCAATGAAGAAAGACAACTCACTGATCATAGATATCTCAAACTCTTTCTACATCTCTTCTACAAAATTCTTACACATATCATCATTTCCACCAAAGATGATGTCATCAATATATACAAACACAATAAACAACTTGTCTTCTTGAGCCCTAATATAAATATTACTATCTGTAGTACCTTTCTTGAATCCTTGCTGAAGTAAGTACTTATCCAATTGAGCATACCAAGATCTAGGAGCTTTCTTGAGACCATACAAATCTTTCTTGAGTATACACACCATATTTGGATCTTCTGATATCTAGAAACTAGTTGCTCAATATATACCTCTTCCTCTAGATCACCATTCAAGAATGTTGAATTGAAATCCATTTGATATACTTTAAAGTTTTTATGAGCAACAAAAGAAAGAAACATCCTTATTGCCTCCATTCTAGCTACCAAAGAAAAATTCTCCTCAAAATCAATACCCTCAACTTGAGAATATCCCTTACATACCAATCTAGCCTTATTCTCACAACTTCACCTTCTTAATTCAGCTTGTTTTGGAACACCCATTTAGTTCCAATCATATTCTTGTTAGTTGGACTTGGAACTAACTCCCATGTTTGATTATTTTCTATATGGTCCAACTCTTCTTCCATTTCCTTTGTCCAACCTTCATCTTTACTAGCACACCAAAGTTCTTGGGATCAACCTTTGATAGTAGGAACTAATTTATTTTCTCACTTTCTCTTGTAAGCCTTCTCCTGGTCAATACACCTTCATTCTTATCTCCAATAATATAAGTTGATGAATGGTTCCTCTGCACTACTTTGTTGGAGTCTTGGGAGGCTTCACTAGTTCTGGTTCCTTCTCTTCCTTCTCTTCTTCTACTTCTTCAATCCAAGGAGGTATATCAGATCCACAAACCTTTTTTTCTTATGGGATTTGATACAAGTCTTCATCTACCTTAACATTTGTTCTTTCAATCATCTTTCCTAGTCTCTTATTGTAGCATCTATAGGCCTTCCTCTTGGTTGAGTAACCAAGAAAGATCCCTTCATCACACCTTGAATCAAACTTTCCAAGGTCTCCTTCATCTCTCTTGATATAACATTTTCTACCAAAAAATATGAAGTTTTTGACAGTAGGAGGCCTTCCATATCACAAATCATAAGGGGTCTTAGTGCTTTTGAGCCTCAACCCCACTTTTTAAAGAAAATAGATAATAGCATGAACTGCTTCCTTCCAATACATATCATGTGGATCAACATATTTCAACATGGTTCTAACCATCTCTTGTACAATCCTATTCTTGCTTTCCACTTCCCCACTCTACTGAGGGGTTCGACCGTGATCTTCACAAAACTTTTCAAATTCATTTGAAGTAAATTCACATCCTTTGTCTGACCCTAAGTATTTGATCTTAATATCCATTTCATTCTCAACTTTTTATTAAATATTTTAAACTTATCAAAAGCTTATGATTTATCTCTTAAAAATGTAACCCAACTCATTCTAGTGTAATCATCAATAAGTAACATAAAATAACTTCCACCTTGTTGAATCCTTGTTCTTGTATGTCTGCAAAGGTTAGTGTGGATTAGCTCTAATGGAATTGTAGAAGAGCACTCTTTTCTCTTGAAACTTGTCTTTTTTTGCTTTCCCATTTGGCATTCCTTGCATAAAGTGTTTACAGGCTTGGCTATCTTTGGCATATCTCTCACAAAATAAGAGGAACTAATTGTTACCATGTTGTCAAAGTTGATGTGTCCCATCCTTTTGTGCTCAACCAACACTCTTTAGATTGAGACAATAAGAAAATTATTCC
>VDFB02348385.1:0-14303 GCA_007258455.2 Sequoia sempervirens
TTTGGTCAAGAACAATAGCAAGAAGGTACTTATAGTTCAATAGTTCTAATTACAAAGAATCGGTCTCTATACTATTTCATGACATGAATTCTTTAAGTGGACACTTTGAACCATTGTTAAAAATTGTAACACAAAACATCACTTCAAAACAGCCCATAGGTTCACATGAAATTAAAAATTGTGCACAAAGTATCCTCAAATATCAAACATTGACAATGTCCTTAGAGTTGAAGGCCTTTGTAGATTAAGCACATTTGCATACAATGTTGGTGATTGTTTGTTTGACTTGCTTCAAGTACTACTTAACAATTAGTACACCTCAACTCAATTACGCAATGGAGCTATAGATCATTTCCTAACTTGCCTTCAAATTAAGGACGAAGAAGCAATTAAATCATATAGCAATGAACTAAATCCTAATACTCTATATACATTGCACAAAGTACATGATCAAGAAACATACTTCCGCAAAATGCGATTGTCTGCAAGACCATGCACATACCATAGTGAATGTGGATTGTTGGGTGACTTGTTCTGCATTCACTGGATATCCAAATGGTTGAAAATACAAATAAGCCTCTTGTCATTGACAACATCAAGAAAGTACTTAGATTTCAATGATCCCAGATATACAAAATCAGTCTCTATATTGTTCCATGATACAAACCCTCTGGCTGGACATTTTGAGCCGCTTCTAAGAATCAAAGCCCAAAATCTAACTCGCCAATGCTCAACAAGCTTATTCCAACTTAAAAAGTTGATCAGAAGTGGTCCACAGTACAAAATTACTTACTTGACCAAGACACATGCTTTGCCAAAAAATAAGAAGAATTTGATACAATTTGTTACAGCAAACAATTTTAAACATAAATCAACAATAAGACTTAATCACCTAAAGAACTTGATTAGAAAAGAAAAAGAAAAAGAAAGTGTACCTACCAGTCCAAAGAAAAAAAAAACATTGACACCAATAGAGATTTATAAAACAGCAATACAAGATACACCAAAATACCCATGTGCAATTTGCCAAGTGCTCTGTTTGAACAAGGACATCAGGACATTCAAACAAAAACAAAAACAACTATACTGTAAGCTACTACAATCAGATTCCTTACCATTCATAGATTTCATATGCCATGTATGCTATTTTGCATTGAAACAGTCCACTATTCCAAAGTATGCTACGCCATAGAAAATAAGAACTAATAGACCATTGTGCTATGTGCAAAATTTAACTTAGCTAGAAGAACGACTTGTCTCACTTAGAATTGCATTTGTACAGATTTGGGAACTAGGGTTCAAAAGGTCTCAAATAGGCCTAACAGGTTCTATTATAAATGTTCTTGTTGACATGAACATTGTACAAAGAGCATTACCACAATCAATTAACAACACACAAACAATTGTTGTTTCATTGAAAAGGCGCTTACAATACAAAAATGCATTTCAAAAAGGCATGGTGCGCCCAAATGTCATCATGCAAGCTTTGACTCAATTAACAAGGACACCATTATAAAAAATGCACAAAGTCCACATAAACCAAGATTGGCAAGAAGTTCTCCAATGCACTGAAGAAAACGAAGATAATAGTCCACAAAATACAAGTGAAACAGAATTAGATAGTGAAATGGAAAATGAAAACCCATCAGAAACATTGATACATGGATTTATCGAGTCTATAAGTATCCATAACATGGAAGACAAGATTATTGAAATTGCATCTACAGAGGACAAGTATCCAATTGGAATATTTAAGGACATCTATGCTGAAGAAATGAATTTCCCAACTTTATTCTTTGGCAAACCACGTGATAATGACATTGTAAAAAACTTTACATATCATAAAATAGTATGCTAGGAGCTCTTACAGTCACAAAGACACTTTGCATATCATACAACAAACATTTTTTTCAAAGCTATAAAGGTACTAATACAACAAGTACTATCTACAATGACAATAAGAATCTGAAAAGGCCAGTTAAAAGGGTGAAAGCTATTTGCAAAAGATGTTAAACACAAACCAAATCTAGAAAAAATTCTTAAATCAAATATTGGATATGTTGATTTCAAAAGAATAAGAATCTCTCCAGACTATTCACAACAAATTAAGAAAAATGTATTTGCTATGATTTGACAACTAGGACCACCGACATTTTTCATCACTTTCACTAGTGCTGAGAAAAATTGGGATCCACTAATTCAAACATTACAAGAGTTGTACAATTTACACCAATCAACACAAAACCATCAAGAATCTAATGACCGAACGCACATTGAAAAATTTGAACTAATCAAGAAAGATCCTATCACTTGTGCACATTACTATAAACATAGAATAAATGCAATAAAAAAATTAATACTTACAAATGACTCTTTCTTTAGAAATGTCATTGATTACTTCTCAGTCACTGAGTTCCAAAATCGAGGAAATGAACACGATCATTTCCTCATATGGGTTAAAAATGCACCAATCTACACAAAATATAACAACACAGACATCATAGCTTTTGTTGATAAGTATATTACTTGTGACACCAAAAATTTGGAACCTCCTTTGGCAATGCTACATAGACACCATCATACAAAGAAATGCAAGAGATCAAGAAAACAACTTTGTAGATACAATTTTCCTTTCCCGCCAATGCAAAAGTCAACTATACTTTTACCAATACTCCAAAAGATTGAAGCGATAACTGCAAATGCCACTGACATCTTTTCAAAACTCCAAAAAGCAAACTATGATGAAACATTCACTTTTCAAATGTTCTTAAAAGAGTTAAACTTAACTGACAATGAATACATTGAAGCTTTGAGCTCAACATTAAATAGGCCTATGCTTTTTTTACAAAGAAAACCATCACAAATATGGAACAATAGTTTTCAAGGAAAATTCTAGATCTTTGGAAGGCTAATACAGATGCACAATTTGTCCTCAATGCATATGTTGCTGCAATGTATTGTAGCTCATATATTGCAAAAGTAGACAAGTCAATGACATGTGCATTCAAAAGAATGCCTACAGACCACGAGCAAAACAATATTGATGCAATACGAATGGTAAGTAAACTTGGAAATGCCATGCTTAACTTGCAACAAATGTCATCACAACAAGCTGCACATATTGTTTTGTCATTGCCATTAAATTACAGTTCAAGAAAATGTATATTCATTGATACATGATCTGACAATGATCGCACATTTATACTCAAATCTGTTAAACAATTGAGCAATGAGCCAGATGAATCAGAAAATGTTCTTGCAAAATCTATTATAGACTACTATTTAAAATGCCCTAAAACAATGGTGGACATATGTCTTGCAGAATTTGTTTCAAGATACAACAAATACGGTGCTAAAATTGAACCAAAGGCCAAACCCAATGTTATACAGTTTATCAATTTCAACAAACACTTTGATATAGAGAATCATTGTAGAGAGCAATTGGTTCTCTATGTTCCATTTACCATTAATGAGCATACACTCAAACAAAACTTTGACTCTTGGGAACATGCATACATGTACCATGGACAAACCATTCAAACAAATAGTGCAAAGTTCATCCACAGCACAAACTCCGCCTGGGGTGACATTGACAAAGCTATAAATGATCTTCAGTCTCTTGAAGATGAAAAGCTCATTGGCCTACCAGTGCAAGAAAAGCTTCGCCAAAAAGAACTATATGACATACAAACAGACCTTCCAAACATAGGTTGTTCTAACCCAAATACCATGCATTCCAGTGGATTTGAAATTACAAAGCACCCATAGATTATAGATAACAATGAATACTACAAGTTAAGACAAATGTTAAATAAAAAACCACAAGCAATTGTTAGAGATGTTCTCATAAAAAAGATGAAAAATCCACAAAAGCCATTGCACTTGTTTTTGACTGGGGGAGCTGGAACAAGAAAGACTTTTACAGCAAAGGCCATTTACCAAGCTCTCATTCGCATGTATAGCAATTCTGTTGACAATAATCCAGACAAACCCAAGGGCTTATTAACTACATATATAGGTAAAGCAGCATATAACATAGGGGGATTCACATTACATTCAACATTTCACATACCTTTTAATACATCAGAATTCCTGCCACTGAACACTGAAGTGCTTGACACTATGTCAAAGCACTATGATCAATTACGCATACTTCTTATAGACGAGATATCATTAGTTAGCTCAACATTCCTACGGTATATTGATAGAAGACTACGAGACATAATGCAAATTCCTACAGCATACTTTGGAAACCTTGATACAATATTTTGTGGTGACCTTTGTGGTGACCTTTACCAGGCACAACCTGTCCTTGACTCTGTGGTTTTTGAAAATAGGCCTACTCCAATTGAATTAATTCCTTATAGTTTCTAGAAATACCTACACTATGTCAAAGCACTATGATCAATTACGCATACTTCTTACAGATGAGATATCATTAGTTGGCTCAACATTCCTACAGTATATTGATAGAAGACTACGAGACATAATGCAAATGCCTACAGCATACTTTGGAAACCTTGATACAATATTTTGTGGTGACCTTTGTGGTGACCTTTACCAGGCACAACCTGTCCTTGACTCTGTGGTTTTTGAAAATAGGCCTACTCCAATTGAATTAATTCCTTATAGTTTCTGGAAAGACCACATAAAATGCTATTCATTGGTGACTACCATGAGACAAAAGATGAAATATTTATTTCAATCCTTAATAGACTACGAGTAGGCATTCAGACAACTCATGACATAGACTATCTCAACAAGATTTGCTTTCGTCCTGTACCATTTGATCCATTGCTTCCGCACCTTTTCTATAGGAGAATTGATGTTCAAGCACATAACAACAAAATGCTATCAATCATTCCAACCCAAATGATAGTGCTAGATGCAATAGATGAACTTGAGGAGGACCTTAATGCAATATGAGTATACAGTCACACAACAACACTTCCATCACAAATATGCTTGAAACCAAACATTCTTGTTGAACTTTATGCAGGCAATTACAATGTTCAAGATGGCCTTGTCAACGGTTCAGATGGAATTTTTAAAGCATATACAACACAAAACAAAATTGATATTGTCTGGATTAAATTTAATGACCCATCAATCGGACATCATCAATGCACAAAACTAGCACAATGCTATTCTACTATCATTGACAAAGACTGGGTGCCTATACAACGCATTGCTAGGCCAATCCAGAAAATAACAACAAACAAGAAAATTACAATTAGAAAAAAATTCCCAATACAAGTAGCATGTGCACAAACCATACATTGATCCCAAGGATTAACAATGGAGGCCTTGGCTTTTGATCCCATAGGCATTAGACAGCATGGGCTAACCTATACAACTCTATCATGAACAAAATTAGTAGAATCATTATTTCTGTTACAACCTTTAACTACAAAAAACTTCAAAGTTAAAGACAAAATACAACTAGAAATGTCTCGTCTCCAGACATGTGCACAATGGAAATTTGATAACCAAAGCACATGTTCAGAAAACAAATCACATATGCTCCTATGTACATTGAACACTCATAGCTTGAAAGCACATGCAGAAGACATTGTCAATGACTATGGCATAATGCAATCTGATATCTTGTGTCTCCACGAAACACATATGCATCCCTTTGAGCTAAATATCTTGCTGCAATATTTTGATAGCTTCTCTGTACATAACATACATGGCATAGCAACTTTAACCAGGAAACATTTATTCCTATCAAAAACAAAACAACATGAAACATCAAATATTGAAGCCATCACATCAATAGTAATGCTATCTAACAATGAACTCAATGTTTGTAATATTTATGCAAGACCTGCAACTGCCATACACGAAGTTATCGCAATCTTGCAAATAATTATTGCATCCACAAATTCAGAAAACATGTTGTACATTTTAGGCGATTTTAATGTGGACATGTTTTCAGAAAGCAGAAGCAAAAAAATACTTCATAGTTATATGCAGCAGAACAATATACAATTTATGTTGAACCAACAACACAACATGGGAAAGTCAGTCATTGACCACATTTGGTCCAACACGACTACAAATATATGCTCTATCTATAAATCAGAAGCATATTGGACTGATCACAATCCAATTTTCCTAAAATTGCATGTTGCCCAATAGACAAATTCAACTTTATAGAACTTATAGCCTTATATCACTTTTATGCTTTGCAATGCCTTTTTCAATGTTATATCCATTATTTGTAGGAGATCTATGGATGAAACTAAAAGACAGTCAAAGCAAATACAAACCACACAAGAAGAATCAACACAACGGTAAAGCACTCATAGTATTATTCCTTCATACTCATTCACCCAAATCACAAATATTCAAATAACATTGTTCCAATTCTTTGCAGGACACCAAAAGATGTATCAAAAAGACAGGAAAAACAAGTACAAATTGCACATGAAGAGTCAACACAATAGTAAAGTGCTTGGTTCTTCATTGTATGGCCATTTGTCCAGCTTGCTAGTCTTATATTAGCATTCAATTGACATTATCCTTGTTCCTTGTAGGACAAGAGTCAAGAAACCTAAGATTGTTTCAATCGAACAACTAAATGCAAAAAGAGCTGGAGACACCTTCCAAGGTGATGTGCTTGTTGTCTACAAAGCAACATTGGACAAGACCAACAAAACACGAGAAATGCTACGTGCTGATTTAATAGATCACAAAGCAGAAATGACAATCACGTTAAATGTTAGTGGAAACCTTGTGTATAAACATGAGCCTAAAATAGTCCTAGGGTCAGCTATCTCAATCTCAGATTTTCAAGTTGCACCTAGGACAGATTATGATAGAGGTGACTGTGATTGCATTTTGATTTTAATAGACATAAGCACCACTGAAAACATCCCACGCCTCTGTCAAGAGTACAAATTCATTCCAAGTACGACTATCAGCCAATTGCTAACAACTATAAATGAGTACCTAGCTGGCACAATAGTTGTGCTAGTAGTTGGTGCCAAGAAAATGGGTACCCAATTTGCAATTGACATCAAAGATGGCCACACTGACATAGACAGAGCACAGGTATTTCAGTCTACAGAGCTTTTCCCTATTCTTTTAGTTTCAACCTTTTCTCATTCTACATTGGTCTCTATTACAATTTCCATAACAAAATCTAATTCTCATTGAATCGCAGCTGCTATTACGGTCAACATATGAGCAACAATACTTTGCAATCAAAGACCAGTTGCATACAAATAAAACACCTGCAATTCTTTTCAAGAATGTTGTAAGAAAAACAGATCAAAAGAACATGTTTCACACATGTCGGTCAGCATTCATCTGTAACTTGAATGACAAAAGAAGCTTGGAAAAACTCAACAGCCTACTACATTCAACTTTTAAGGTAACGACATTCATTTTTTTTTAGCTATCGCATCCAAACCTGTATTTTTTGTCTCCTCTAACAATTTTGAACCATATTCTATAGGTTTCTGGTACTCTAAAAGAAGCAAATGCATTTTCCAATCCATTTCATTCATGCTGTCCAAAATGCAAATGCAAATTCGCTGCTTATGGCACACTCCAAGAAAAAACTGCTCACTGCAAACAATGCAACCAACAAGTCAATTATACATTATGTTTGCAACTTAAAACTACCATTACAACTTATGACAATCAAACAATTTAGTCTTCAATTGACCAGGTCACCATGCACTATCTATTTCCCACACTGCAAAAGCTCAGCTATGAAGACTATATCAAGGACAAATCAGTAGTGATATTCATCCTACTAGACTTCAGCGCTGAAGGGCATTTTAGCCTTGACCAAAACAATGCCATTGTTGAAGCCATTTGCATTGACAAATAGACAGGAAACATCACTAGAAGGTAATAAAGTCATTCATATGTAAACTTTTTCTCTTGTGAACCAGCACCTCAAATCACCATCCATACAAACTATGTTTCTAATACGTAGCATTTTCTTGGCTTTACAGGAAACTAGGAATACAGGAGTACAGATTTACATTGTTCAGACTTTAACTTTTTCGCCTTTCCATGCTCCAAGACACTTCACTGGTTTTGACATGTTAAAGACATCTTTGGTTTTAAAATACTCTATTGCTATTATACATTTAGACACTTTTATAGGTTACTATGTTAAAGTCTTCTCAAATATGGACATCTGAAAATCTAATTTTCTTTTTGGACCTACGAAGACAGTGGTTCTCTATGTACATCCAACATATATGTTCAATAATTATTACCCCTCTATGCATAATGCCATTCAAACTATATAGTTTAAATGTTTCCTTTTGCATTCTGTCGTTTCTAGCTTTTCCAATATTTGCTCTCTGATTATTATGTTTTCGAGAGTTTATGGTGACTGAGTAGAAGTTGTTATGGTTGCACACTCTAGACCCATAAACAAGTTACTTGAGACAATAAATAGTTATTTTCCTCTGGATTTTTTCATTTTATGCTATTAATGCAACCAAGTCTCGATACTGCTTTTATGCATTATACTTTATAGTCATTTTTCCATCACGCATTCTAATGTATAAAGTACATTCCTGTATAGAGAAATCCATTTGTTTCTTTCACTGCATATATGCATGTTTACATGTATATATGCCTCTATGTCCATATGCACATATGCACATATTCATGTATGCATGCATTCATCTAAGCTTCTACGTATCGTTGTATGCAACTGCGTATACATGCATCCATGCATTTATGGATGTCCCACTCTAGCCTTGTAGCAATTTATTTTGTTCTATGGATATCACATATAGGAACACTAATTAGCTCTTTCACCGTAGATAGCAGTTGTTTTCATAAATGCCAAATTGAGCTTATATGTATCAGGATACATATATACTTATACTTAAAACTATTGATTTATGATCTCTATTGCTCCATTTTCGTAGACATGTTACTATTGCAATCAAATGTGTAAAGCATTCATGTCCAAAGAAATTAGAAACAGGAGTGGCAATATGTTACACAACCTTGTGTTATGCCTTTATAGCAGTTTTTTCATTGCATTTCAAGAAAAGCAGAAACTAAAATTTTATTCATATTATTTCATCTATGGCATTTACAACTTTTCCAATAATTATTACAGGCATAGAGTTCAATGTTGAATAGTTCTATTCTTCATGTCATATCTTCAACATTCTTCATGTCAAATTGCATTATCTGACAAAGTTAACATGTGAAAACTAGAGTGTCCATTATGAACACTTATTGCATTCCATGGGACTACATTTCTTTGAGGAGTTTTTCTGAACAATTAACTTCCCTTGTATATGCTTCCATATTTTTCATATGTGCCTATGAGCACATTAACTATTATAGTTCACAAAATTCCTTTATCCTTTATGCTTTCATCATAGCGAAAAAGCTCAAAGCAATTGCAGAATTTAGGTTTAGAAAACACAAGGCTTACAAAACACAAAAAAAAACACACACAAAGTAATAGAGATGCATAGCAAGTGGCTTAACTCTATATTGAATGACCAAAGTACCCTTTCTACGCGTGGCCACCAAGCCACTCCAACACGTTCACCTCCAGCCAGATGCCATTAGATGCATTTAATTTGCATTCATGCATTACGCTCGCATTTTCCTAATATTTTAATGCATTTAATCTGCATTCATGGATTACGTACCTCTAGCCGCCAACTTTTAAACTATTCCTTTGCTTAAATTTATTTAATCAATTTATGCGTTCGCATTTTCCCAATTTTTAAAAATGAAAATGGTTTATAAAGCTACTAAGACGAATAGAAAAATAGATAAATGCTAATTTTCCAATATATAAAATAGCTCTCCAAATTCAAACTCTACAAAAAAATAAGTAATATGTTAAATGGCAAAATGTGATTGGCCGATGCTGTCGGTTAAAAGCATTCCGGTCAAATGCATAGGCAAATTAAAAAAGGGTTCACAGGAAAGAGCTTTTGATTCTGAATCCATATGCATACTTTGATTAAAACTAGTGACTGAAGGTACATAGTTCACTGATGCAAACTCAATGCATTTAATGGCATCTGACTAAAGGGGATGCTATTTAGATTGCTAATTAGTCTTTGAATATATAACAAGGTTCAAGGAGAAAACTCTCATTTTCTCACATGTCGACATAATTTTGGTTCCAAAGCTCTCTTTATGAGACCACTTTGCAGTAATAAAAAATATACAAACTTTCTAGGGCTCACATGCATGAAGTAAAATGGACAAGAGGGTTTCTACATAATTCCTATCAAACGCAAATGACACCTTCTCATTTCAACAAGAAATTTGAATAGATAATACTAAAAGTAGTTTAAAATATGAATTTATAATCAAACTATAAGAATGTCTTAGAGCACTGTGAAACCCTACTTGCATTTCACAATTGTAAAGAAAGAAAAAGGTTCATGCTAGAAACTCGCCATGTACTCTTTTCTTCAAAAAATTGCTACAATTGCAGAATTTAGGTTTACATTGTTCCAAACTTCTCATTACAGCACAGGTTAAAAACACATTGGTTCTAAAGCTCTCTCTATGGCACAGCTCTATAGCAATTGTTGATATATAGTCTTTACAGGGCTCACATGCAATCAACAAAATAGGAAAAAGGGTTTTTACATAATCCCTTTCGAACCACATTTCATGGATCCACATTTATTCCACTACTTTTGTCAAAGAGTTCACTTGCCTTTTGTATGCTTCCATTTTTTGCATTTGTGCCTATAAGGACAATAGCTACATATGTGCCTATGAGGACAATAGCTATGACATTTGACAAAATTCTTCTATTTACATGCATCCATGCATCCTACCCAAAGATACACATATACATGCATCCATGTGTACTGCAATACATGCATCTATGTACACATGCACCCATGGATATATGTATCTATGCAACTTCATATGCAATCCATGGATATTTCCATACATGTATACTTAAGAATTTATGTATCCAACTATGCATCTTTCTATCTATCCATGCAACTATGTTTCTATGTATTCTTCTACCTGTAGATGCATCCACGCATATATGTATATGTGCTTCTATGTACAAATGTATACAAGCATCTATCCATATATGTGTCGATGTATCTATGGATACATCTATTCATAGATACATGTATCTATGCATCTATGGATACCATGATAGATGTCCACATCCATGTATCTATGGATACATGTATCAAGTAGCTCGTTTCTAGGTCTTGACTCTACAGCCACAACATCTCTTGTGACTACACAAATCTGCAGAATAACCAAAAATGAAATGCTCAAAGTAATCACAATGCATCTCCAGTCACTTAAATCTATATTACATGATAAATCCACATGCCATTTAATGCATTCACTTTGAAACACAATCAAGAAAACAGCTAAATACCACTTTCCAGATAAAAAAAATAACTTTGGAAACATCAACTTCCAGAATTAAATACCAATATTCACAAAGCGATCATATTACCCTAACTAGATGACTATAAAGCACATGTTACCTATGCAATCTAAAATCTAGAGATACATACCATCCTTATGCACCTATGCACAAATACATACTGTCTAACATATATACATAATTACATGCACACATATATACATGCAAACCTGTATGCATGGATGCATACAAAGACTATGTTTCATGGGATTATTAAACAGTTCACTTGCTTTCTATATGGTTCCATACTTTGCATGTGTGCCTATGAGGACAATAACCACAATATTTGACAATATTCCTCTATCCTTTATGACAGCTCATTGGTTCCAAAGCTCTCTTTATAGGACAGTTGTGCATTGCCTCCAAGACTCAGATGAATCCTTGGTATTTCAAGGAAAGTTTTGAATGGATAACACTTAAAATGATCTAAACTACGATTTTAAAATCAAAGTATCCAAATGCATTGCAGCAATGTGAAACCCAACTTGCATTTAAGATGTACAATGAAAGTAAACAAAAGGAAAAATGCATTTGCTTCAAAGTTTGTAAAGTAATTTCAACTGATTGAGTAGCCATTGTCCAATATATGGTTTTCTATTAGCATAATCCTTGAACCTTCTTTAGGTTTGTCTAACTGCTACTTTGTTAATTGACTTTGATTAAAAGGTCAAAATGTGAAATGTGGCCAAGGATAATTATACTTATTTATCTCTTTTAATTCTTATATATTCAGAGACTAATTAGCAATCCAAACAGCCTCCCCTTTAGTCAGATTCCATTCAATGCATTAATTTTCTATCAATTAATTATGTACCTTCAGCCACTAGTTTTCATCAAATTATGCATATGGATTCAGAATCAAACTCTCAAAATAAATGCATATATAAATGTGTCTTTTTCTTCATTTCATTATGTATCTATGTATCCATAGATGCATTCATGCATATATCGATTTATGCATATATCTCGCCATCTCTCAATGCATCTGTCTATATATGTATGGTTGTATCTATGGGTGCATGTATACATCGATTTATGCATATATGCACCTATGAATTGCATACACACATCCATGTATATATGCATCTATCCATATCTTCAATGGATACATGTATATATGCATGTATGGACTCATGCATCCATGTATTTGTCTATGTCTCTGCCCATCTGCAGCTACATATATGCATATTTCTATACATCCATGTATCAGTACACCTCTCTCTATAACATATCTATCTCTGTCTGCATACATGTGTCTATGCATCCATCTATGCATGTGTGCATGTACTACATGCACACATGCATAGATGGATGCATAGACACATGTATGCAGAAAGAGATAGATATGTTACAGAGAGAGGTGTACTACATGCACATATGCATTTGTGCATGTGTATACAATACTCCTCCTTAGAACACAAGCATGTACAATAGAATATAGTGTCCACAAAGCAGCTGCGATGCATTACAACTGGCTTAAATCTATATTAAATGGCCAAAGTATGATGACCACCCATGGCCACCAAGCCATTCCAACACCTTCCCCACCAGCCAAATGCCATTTAATGCATTTGCTTCAATTGTTTTGACCTCTCTATGTGTTCGCATTTTCCTGATATTTCAATGCATTTAATTTTCACTCATGGATTACGTATCTCTACTCGCCAGTTTTATAAACTATGCCTTTGCTTAAATTTATTTAATCAATCTATGCGATCACATTTCACTGATTTTCTATAACAATAATGATTTATAAAGCTATTCTGATAAATAGAAACAGATAAATGCTAATTTTCCAATATAAATTTATCAGAATAATGCTAATTTTCCAATATAACAAAATTAAAAGTTATATGTTCACATACATTCATGCATATTGTCCATACATGCATATATGCATATATGCCTTCATCCACATTTGCATGTGTATATGATACATCCTTCCATGTAACATATGCATTTCTATCTATATGCAAATATGCATGCATCCATGTATACATGTATTGATTTCTCCATCTGTCCATGTAGTTCGGTTTTCTATGTATGCATGTGTCTGTTGATGCATCCATGCATATATCTGTGAATAGCTCTACGCATTTCTGTCTCCATGCATTTATTGTTCTCTAGCGCATCAGTATTTGCATTTTTTCAGTATCATGATCTTCCATATTTATTGTTTTCATAGTATATGCATAACAACTTCCACTTTGTCTTCTGTTTTGACTCTTCTATCCTTAAATATCATTATATTTTTATATCTATTCTTCTCTTGTCGCATTTCGAGGAAGCTCAAGGATCTCAACACCTTGTTTAGTATGAAGGAGAGTGAGAAATGGGACATGAGTCTTTTTCTGTGTTTATATTGACACACTCAGCCCTATGATGATTTTAAAAAGCATAACCAATAACCAACCATACATTCTTCCACCCTTTGTTGGAAGAAATAACCACTCCATACCCTATTGATTCCATTCATTTCCATTTCCACCCTTCTTTGTATCGCCCTTTCTTCTCAAATCAAATACATTTCAAAATCCATTTATATGCTTGCCTTGCATCATACCAATGTGTTGCATTCCTTCTTTCATTCAATCCAACTCACTCCTTCAAATTTTTATTTCTTGCATTTAATTTTAAGCATATAACTTAAAAATGATAAATTCATACCATTTACATTCCATTCATTCTCATATCCACCATCCCATATCCTTGCCTCCCATATCAAATACTTTTCATAGCTTATTCATACACTTTATTTGCATCTCACCATTCTCTCAATTCGCTCTCTTTGTTCCACTCGCATAACTCATTCTTCTTTTTAACCCTCACATATTTTTATCTATCTACACCTCAAATATACCTTCATCCATCA
>VDFB02348385.1:15785-56096 GCA_007258455.2 Sequoia sempervirens
TTTTGTTTTGATCATAAATGTTTTTGGTATATCTTTCAAATGCAAATTGTTTTTGACATTTCTAACTTTATGCACATAGGCATATATAGATTCTTGTTTACGTACCAAATTGCATGGGCACATGTACACATTCATGCATGCATAAATTGCTCTACTTGATCTTGGTTATATTTATGCATTCCTTCATACATGCATTGTCATAAATAGTTAATTTTTCTATGTTTTCATTTAATACCGCGAAATGCAAATTGAGTCTCATTGTTAATATAGAGTTGCATTTATGAGTTCTTCTCAAAACGTCTTTTCTAAATCCTATTTATTACACATCCCTAAAAGCACGTATGACAGTTCCCCGAAGGCTAAAATGTATAATTAGATTTCACAAATATTTACAAGTATCCATGCATTCAAATGCATCATTAGATATACTTTATACACCTCTTCCAAAAACACTAATGTATTACTATTTTGTTTCAATCATAAATTATGTTTTTTTTTATATGTTTAAAATGCAAATTGTTTCTGACATTTCTAGCTTTGTGGACACAAGCATACATATATTTTTGTTTACATACCAAATTACATGGACACATGTACACATCCATACATGCATAAAATGTTTATATGGATCCATATTTTTATGCTTTCCTTTGATATATGCATTCATAATAACTAGTTTATTTCTCCTATTTTCTTTCATTTAATACTACAAATGCAAGTTGAGTCTCATCATGCTTTCAGACTCGTTCAGATGCCAAGGATGCTTTTCACTCCTCTATGCAGTGTGCACGTCAATAAATGTATACATGCATACATGTATACATAGATACTTCAAGCATTGTTACAAATGTTTCTCTCTCAAAAACTTGCATGCAAAGTGCTATAAACATGTGAATTGTTTTAGTGTACCTACATTTTATCTTACGTAATAAAGTTCTTTATATCTTTCCAAATTATTTTATCAATACCTTTGTACTGTTTCATCTAACAATTTATTGTAATATTTATTTCACTTATTACATTTTAATAAGTCAAATTATTACATTTTATTTTGAATGCAAAGTGCTATAAACATGTGAATTATTTTAGTCTAGCTACATTCTATCTTAGGTAATAAGGTTCTTTATTATATCTTTGCAAATTACTTTTCGTTTATTAAATATACACAAATTTTAATTTGTATTACACAAACAAGATTAAAATCTTATTTATAATAAAATCAATAGCTTTCTACTGATTTATCTAAGAATTTATTGTAATATAATTACATTGTTCTATACACAAAAATAAGTTTTCGTATTACATAGACAAGATTAAAATCTTATTTATAATAAAATCAATAGCTTTATATAGAACTAACTTTCATACTACATTAAAAAAAAGATTGATTAATCTTAGAAAAGTTTACACTCAAATGAGCTACCCCTATCAATGTTCCACCTAACACTAGTGTTTCTACTAGCACTTGCATATTGTGATATCATAAACTAAAATAACTCAATTGTATTAATTAACATAGCATGTGTTTTACAACATTACACTAAACATACTTTTATTTACAAATAGACATAGAAGCAAAAAAAGAGATATGGTAAACTTTGTTTCGCCATGCATATAAATGCAAGATGAGTCTCATCGTGCTTTGAGGCTTGTTCAGATGCTGACAATGCTTTTCACTCTTCTATGCATCATGTGCACGTGGATACATGTATACATGCATACATGTATCCATACATGTCTCAAGCACTGTTACAAACATTTCAGATTATTTGCATTCAATAATTAAAACAAAATAATAATGCATTTTTGCTTCCTGATTAAGATCATAACGAATCTTTCTTGTCGCAAATGTATACATACACACATAAAAATACAAGTATTCATTCCTATATCTATAAAAAAGTCCACCTATACATGATACCCATAAATACAATTTTGCATGCATCCATCAACACATGTTAACTATTGACATGTCTCTATGGACCACGTTGCTCATGCACCCTAAACATTCCACGCATTAATGCACCATTGTAAATTGCTTCAAACTTTCCTAGCTATATTTAATACATTTATATTCCTATCTCCTATCTAATTACATTTTCTAACTCATAGCTAGATGCTTTTTATCCCTCGACAAGAACTTCGATTGCTTGTGTCATGTTTAATTAAAAGTCACATCATCACTCATTTTGATTTAAATTAATCAAAATCAAATCCAAAATGGTCAAATCAACTAGTCTCCTTTCAATTAATAAAAATTTGGATTAATATTGATCTTAATCACCTAAATCCTCTAGATTTTGCAACTTTCTAGTGAAAATAATTTCAATTGATTTATTCTCGATTACTTTAAAAGGCGTGATGTTGAAATATTCTCCCAAATTTGAAATCCTCAAAGGGTTTGTACATCCAACAAGGGCATTTAAACCTCTTACATGTCCTTTTTCCTTGAGCCAAGTGGCATTAACTTCATTTTCTCTTTCCTCCAACTTGTCATTTCATCGATTTTGAAATTCCACCTAATTGCATTTAATTGCACATTCACCAAAATGTGTTCCACCTTTGTCCACTCTCATGTTGACAAGTGGCTTCATGCTATTGGTTGGTCTTTTGTCCCACATTCATCCATTTTTCCTCACCCTCCATCTTTCACATCTATAAATAAGAGGCTCTCATTTTTATTTTGGATCCACAACTTCATGCAAAGACATTATCTTGGGATTTTGAATTTTCTCATCCATTGTTCATACATTTTCACATTTTCATAGCTAAGTTGCTCGGGAATTCAGCAAGAACCATCGAATATTCATCAAATCATCACTCAAACTTGAGGGATTGGGAAGGTCCTTTTCCCACATCAAAATGACATATCCCCTTAGGATTGAGAGTTTGTTGCATTAAATAGGATTTGATAGTTTTAATTTGTGTTCTTCATTTCCATTTCTTGTTTTGTGCATTTCAAATGAATTCTATGGGGAATGTTGATTCAATTTGCATAATGGACTAATTGTGTGATTGTTTGTTGTGTTTGTGTAGGTCTAACACTGACATTCACATTTTGGTGCTAGAAGGAGGGCTGACTTGAAGATTTTAACACGTTTTCTTCGAAATTCCATGATTTTTTTGAAATTTTTGCATCTATAGGAAAACAACGTTGCTGATAGAGAAACTATGCCACTATCAGTCCAGTGGTGCCATATAGCACCACTATTAATCTCCAAACTGTGCTGCTAAGTCATTCCCACCCAAAAATTTGAATTTCAAACTATGACGTTGGGCCACTTTCTCTCACCAAAATTCTAAATTCCAAACAACACCCACTTGAATATACAATTATTGCTCACTAGTTTAATGGCAAACCACTAGTCTTAGCAACACTATACAACTGAAACTATGCCACCTTTGGATTGTGTTGGGTTAGGTACTTTTAGATTAATTTTCCCAACATGTACTTTTTATTTTGTTTTGACTACTAATTGTTGGTTTTGACCTCTATTTTTGTAGTCTTGACCAGTTTTTGTAGGTTGGATTGATCGAAGAGATGAAGGAGGAAAATAAGACAAAGGCTTCTCTATGGCATTATCATCTCATTGTATCAATTTTTTTTAAACACTTTGGGGAGAAATTATATCCCTCTTATAAGTATTTTCTATCTTTAATGCTTTTAGTGTTGGGAAAATTTTGTCATCTCAGAGAAATCTCCAAGAAGAGTAGTGCCTTCATTAACTTTAATTTCAAATAGATTGTCTGAAAAACATGCACAACTATGTCACAAAGTGAAATTAGACATAGTTCATTTCCCACATTAATCTTTCTAAGAGAAGCACATGTAAATTTAGTTTCAACAACTTACATAAACAGATTCAACAAAAAAAACCATTAAACACGAAAGATAGTACAAAAGATTAGAACACACAAATTTACCTGGGGAAAACCCTTTTAGGTAAAAAACCCCACACTCCAAAAGATCCAAGCCATTGTATTATTCAGCAACAAATAGAGTTACAATACAATCTCAAGCTTATAGCCTTTTTCACAAAGATTACTCCTTGTTTCATTCTGGAGACAAACTAGCAACAACCCTGTTATGTTTCCCTCTCTCCTTTATACATTTCACTGATGAACCTCTTAGTCCATACAACCTTCACACTGTTACAATACTATCACACAGTATACAGTGCAGATTAACACGAGAGATCAACCAAGACACTTAATCTAGAGAGATTTTGGCAACATAATCCTGCCTCAATCTTCCTCACACACTTGATACTACAAAAAGTCCAATGTATATACATTGATCTTCAACAGACAGGAAACAATTCATCTTTTGTAGATCAATTCATATTCCAACAGTCAGACCAACTATTAACCGCTCTAACTTCTCCAACTCACCCATGACCCTCCAATGAACATCATACACATCAGCAGTCAACCAATTCAATGAAATCCCAATCACAATCTACCTTCAAGTCTATCAACACGACTTTGTCTATCGGCCACAGTTTAGAAAAATACACCAATCATCAAAGTCTCCCCGATGTTTTCCATCATCCTGAGGTCTAGACCAAGTCCATCAACAAGACAACATCCATTGGCAAGAGTTCATAATGTCACATTGAACCCATAGGTCTCCCCAATGTCATTAAGCTCATACACCTTTCAAACCATCTTGTCAGCCAGACACACTCTATTGCTAAGAGTTCACACCAGTATCCATCACATGCAGCTCTATCAGCAAGACCATTGCTATCAACAAGAGCTCTTATCGAACACAAGCTCATCAGCCTTCGACACGATTCACCATCCTATCAGGTACCACATTCGTTGGTAGTTGGAGACCAACCATCGCTTTCCAACTGTCAACACTCCATATTCCACTTGCCATGGTGAGGGGTCCACCAAGACACATGTCCACTACTTGTGCAACTCTGAAGCATCAAAAGGGAATCTACAATATTCTCAACAAGTCTCTCAGAAAAGACTTAAATATTAACTCCAAGTGTTCCCCACATCTATTGGCATCCAAGTTACTATATTGCTAGAGAATTGAACTCAAAAACCTCATGTCGGAGGTTACAAAGTTCCCAGAACCCAAGACTTTTCGACAAAGGGATCGCTCCATCGCTCAAAACCTTAACTTCAAAACCCCAAGTTGGAGGTTACAAAGTTCCCAAAACTAGTGATGATCCAAAAACAAAGGAAGTAGCCTTCCCTCCACAGTCAAGAGGTTATGAAACTTTGGAACCTCGCGACTTCAGTTAGATAAACTTGAAAAACAATGACTGAACTCAGGTAGATGAAGGAGGAAAATAGAACTGCTCCAGGAAGAAATCAAGCCAATAAATTTTAGTCTTAATTCTCAACATTTGGTACTCAATACATTTCATTTGGGCTCTAGAAAGAACAAAAAAGGATAAAAATAACCTTAGGCAAATTGTTAGATTTCTTTTAAGGTTTAAAAATTGAACAAGCAACTTTCATATTTCCTTTTGGTGCTTAAAAAGAATCCAATTATTTCTTTGAGGGATTAAAAATGAACATGTGATTTTATGTTTTGTAATCTCTTATCCAAAGTAATATCATCTAAAAGACGTATGTGCTTCTCTCGTGCCTCACAATGATCTTAAGAATAAAAATATTTTTTGTGATATTAAGTTGTATAAGTGATTGCCTCCACACTTCAATTTGGATTCTTAAAATTGAACAAAATCTTCCAAGTGTGGGTGGAGTATATCACATGTGCTCTCTCTTTGTTTCTCAACAAAGATTGATTGAAATATGGATGTTCTTGCTCACTTTTTTTAATCTTTAGAGTGTCTACCTTGTGGGAAAAAGTAATCACCCAAGGGAACGACCCAACCAAGAACACGCTAAAGCCAAGTAACTTCCAACTTGTATATAAGTGTGGGTACTATAGGAAAGTTCAAGTATCATGAGAATTGTTCTGACAAGAAGGGAAACAATGGTCTCTTTCCATATGGATGATCCCCCACAAATGAAATGACTACAATAGAACCCTTTGTCTAAAAGACCAAAATCCTTAATCTCTTTGTTGGTGCAAGAACAATCTTTCTGAAGCCACCCCACATTTTTACAAATTTTAGTAGAGATGAGAAGTATGCCATGGGAGTTTCATGGGTATTAATGCTTGTTTGACCTAAGAAGTGTATGCCATGGAGGGGAGCTAGTGTGGTCAAGCATCTAATCATCCACTAAGAGTAGGTGTAGTTGGATTTATCCAAGTGGGCATTCAACAAATATTGTCTCAATATCCATAGTTTGTGCATGTTCTTGGAATCAAAACACTTTTCTTGGATCTTAAACATTGGAAAACAAACATTCAAACATGATCATCAAGTTTCAAACCCTTTAGGAAGCAAATAACGTTGAAAAAATTCAAGTGTTATTACTTGTCCTAGGGATTCTATCCTTAGAGGCTTCTAAGCATTTGAATTTACATCTCAATTTGCTCACTAAAGTCAACAATATGAAACTTTTTCCTTAATTTCCTTGATCTCTACATAATGGATTTTGTGGGATGAGAAGAAATTGGGACATTAGACATTTAGTTTAAAAACCTAATCAAGAATTGTGTGTGGTAAAAATAAGCCATTAAGCAAAGCTAAGAAACAATTGAACCCCACACATGTTCTCTTCCAAATGATTTCCAGAAAGATCAAAATCCGAAAACCAAAGTCCAAAGGTCTTAGTAAAAAATCTCACAAGAAAAGGTTGTCTATGCTTTATGAATTTAGAGAAAGATTGACCTTCAACTTTTACAAACGTCCATCAAGGAACAAACCAAATTTGATTCATTTTACTATTTTCAAAATCCAAGTATTTTTCAAAGGTTTGAGTATCTCACATAGGAAGTAAGAGCATTTTCTTCAACACCTTGGTCTAGTAAACAAAGTCTCTCTAATTCTCTTAAGATCAAAATCAAAACTCTCATCCATCCTTCAAACATTAAAATCAAATTTCACCCCACAAACAACTATTGGAAATCTTGAAAAAATTCTCTATGCTAAACTTTGGACAAATCCTCTTGAAATCAAAAACAAAAAACAAATCCAAATAATCTTGTTTGACTATGTGTGTGTAGATGAATCCTTATTTGCACAATTAGTCAAATTATCATCTTGTGGAAAAGTTCACTCTAAGACAACATCCAACCTCTTAGAGTTTATGAGTTCATTATCCTAAATCAAAATCAAAATCAAATCAAACAATCAAAACCAAAGTCCTAAAGTTTAGTATCCTCTTCAAGGTTTCTTATGAGTTCCAATCATCCACCAATCATTAATATTTCATCATCTCATCACCATCCTTTTGATCCTTAGTATCTTAGAATTTATTTTTTGTACCAAAAGATTATATCAATCCAAAGAATTAGAGGTTCATCTCTTACATTCTTGAAAATTGATCCCTATTTTA
Source organism: Sequoia sempervirens (assembly GCA_007258455.2). Classification (NCBI taxonomy): domain Eukaryota; kingdom Viridiplantae; phylum Streptophyta; class Pinopsida; order Cupressales; family Cupressaceae; genus Sequoia; species Sequoia sempervirens. Next base: position 23,220 of record VDFB02348385.1, read on the forward strand.
TGGTTCAAACTAAATCTCAACACAAGAACATGGAAACAAAAAAAGAAACATCAACTTCAAGTGAATTAAGTCAAACCACTTCCAAAATAAATCATGTTGGATCAAAAAATCCCATACCTAATCTTCCTCTATCATCACAAAATCCTCAAGAGGAAGGTTAAGTGGAAGATGTCACCAATAATCTCTTAGTAATGACACAAGATGAAATAATTGAAATAGTTCAAAATCCAAAAATTCACAAAATTGTTGATACCATGATGAGAATCAATCCATCCCAATACATGCTTGAATTAGCTAAAGAAGGGGCTAAACTCCCTTTTTATTATGATGTGAGCAGTATTCTAGAGAAACATCTTGGGATCATGCCCCCAATTTTATTCACACCCCCAATCTTATCCACACCTCCATTTCAAAGCATTCCACAAATCACATCATCCATTTCTCCAACTCAACCAATTGTTAATAAGTGGAGCACATTACTCCATGCATTACAAACACACACCCTTGTGAATAGCCAAGATTTGGATGCAAACACTATCTTGGGTCAATCAGTCCCCTTAAATCTGTTACACCCATATGTTTCTCTTACCTTTCAAGGCCCCAATTACCCATCATCATCTTTTCACACAACACCGACATATCCTCTCAATGTGTAAACCTCTCTCCCTATGAATTTGGAAGGAGAAAGTGGGCTATTTGGACCAAGGGGAATCTTCGAGTCATCATCATCATTTCCTCAAGGGAGCACACCACCCATTCTTCCACCACTTCCACCTTTTCCATTAACATCCACGCCACCTCTCAGTTTAGGGTTACATCCTTTACCACCACTCAATAAAAGTCAAAGAAACCCTCCAATCATAAATCAAAACATCATATTGAATCCTCCAGTCTTACCATTAGTATTGCAACAACATATGGTAACCATGCAAGCAACTCAAGCAATCACGAAGCCATACATAAACATGGTCAAGCAATCACGACACCATACATAAACATGGTCTCTCAAGGACCAAGCATATGAATTGCACCATCTACCATATAAGTCCCCACCATCAATATGATTGTACCTCACATCACAAAAAAAAACACCATCCTGAATCTGCCACCACCACCACTACGAAGACCAAGTGTGGCCAATTAATATCGAATCACATTGCAAGTAGCTCAATAGGCCTATCAAGAGGCATATTAGTAATTTCAAGCACAACAAGCCCAAAATATGCAAGTCACACAACAAGGTTCTCAACAAAAACAAGCAACTGAACCCGCACAATAAGCATGAGAAGTTGAAGCCGCACAACAAGTGCAACAAGTACAACAAGCACATCATGTTACTCAAGCCCAACCCTTATTACAACAACAACAAGCCACCCAAGCCACACAAGCTACATACGCTTCCCAACAAGTGCAAGCTCAAGCTTAGGCACAAGCCGAAGACCAAGCTTAGCAAGCACAAGCGTAGGCTCAATACTAGGCACAACTACAAGCAGCCCAACAACAAGCATATCAGAAGGCCCTACAATAGTACCAAATGCAACAAGAAGCAACATTAGTAGCCCAACAACAAGCATTGTTGGCATAGCAACAACAAACCAACAAAAAACATTGTTGGCACAACAACAACAAGACCAACAACAAGCATTGTTAGCACAACAGTAGCAAGACCAACAACAGGCATTGTTGGCACAACAAAAAATGAAAGCATATCAACAAGCCTTGCTCACATAGAATAGCTTACAACAAACTCCCACCAACACACCCAAAACTCCACCCATCACTCAAACACCTCAACCACTTCAAAATACATTCAGTCCACCCCCTGATCCACAAGATGACATAACGACACAAATTGAACTTCTCTCACAACAAGTGCTCGATCTCCAATTAGGGAAAACAACAAATACCCCAAGCAACTTGTGTCCCTATCCATTCAACAAGAGCCTTGCAATGGTACCATTCCCAAATGGGTTTGAAATCCCTAAATTTGACAAATATCATGGGACGAGAAACCATGAAGATCACATCAGGGAATTCCAAGTACATCACATGGAGGTTGCATATGATGATACATATTTGATGCGGCTATTTCCTCAAAGTTTGGATGGTCCCACCATGGAATGGTTCTCCTGCCTTCCTCCTAGCATCAAAAAGTTCCAAGAGATCGTAGATGCATTCATAAAAAACTACGCCTTTAATATTGGTATGGATGTTAGTCTAGAGGAACTATTTGTGCTTAAACAAGTTAAGGGGGAATCATTTACTTTCTTCTTGCAAAGATGGCTATCTAAGGATAATAGGAGAAAATGGGCCATACTGAAAGAACAACAAGTTTGTACCATCATTACCAATCTTAAGAAAACCTTGGTATTCCACCTGAAGGTGTAATGTATCACCACTTATGACCAACTAATCCCCAAGGTGCTCAACATTGAACGATCCCTTATTGCATAAGGGGGGACACCAACATATCAATAAAATTAAGACAATCACCCATCCACTAGCTATAATAAGAAACCTCACATGTGGGAAAGAAACAAAAATGTCACTAATGATGGTGTGGTGGATGCTAAGGTTGTAATAAATGCTTTAAAACAAAAAACCCAAACCTAGAAACAACCACAAGGCAACAATCCAAACAACACGCAAGCTAATGCAACATCACAACACCCACCCAACAATCAAGTCTACAACCTAAATAATTAAGGGGGACCACCCCGATGAAATAGAAATCCCCCCAAAAGGAAGTACACTACCCTTGGGGAACCAATTGAAGCAGTCATGAGGAAACTGATAAGAGAAAATCTCAACACAATTCCCACTTATGAGAACTATCAAGGACCCCAAGTGAAACCACCATGGTGCAATGAGAATCACCTTTGTGATTTTCACAAAATCAGGGGGCACACAACAACCAATTGCAAGAGGTTGAAAAATATGATCCAAGACCTCATTGATGACAAGATCATAAATGTTGAGCAACCAGCTAGGAATCAAGACTTAAAAATATACATTAATCTGATGTTGAATCATAACCAAGGGAACAACCATGGAAAACAAAATTATGCCAATGTGAACCATGTGTACAATCATGTTGTCACATTGATTAATGAAATGTTCACTGTTGTTAGCATCAAAGGAGCCAAATATGATTTTGGAGTCACCACACGTGGTGACAAAGTCACCTTTTTGGGTCATTAGAGCCACCAAGGGCCTCCACCTCAAATCCAAAATCTGTTCCTAATGGCTACAATTTCCTAGACCCACTGAAAATAACTCCCACTTAAATCTCCATCATGGAGTCGTTGAAGATATCACCCGCCCATAGAAAAATCCTAGAGGAAGCATTGGCTTCATCTACTGTCTTCGCGGATCTTGATGTTGACCAGTTTGAAGATATGGTAAAAAATATCACTACCTCAAGTATCCTAACATTCTCTGATTAGTACTTCCCTATCCAACCATCTCACAATCGTGCACTCCACCTTGAAGTACTAGTTCATAAAAACAAATTCAAAAGGGTCTTGGTTGATGGAGGTACAGGTCTAAACATTTGTTCTCTCAAATTAATAAAAAATATAGGATTCTCAGAGGATGCCATTGAAAATGGTAAGTGCATCACAATCAGAGCATATGATGATCAGGAAAGAGTGTCTCGGGGCACTATTCAACTCCCTATTCAAGTAGGGCCCGTCATTATGGAAACCACCTGCTAGGTCCTTGACCTTGATTTTCCTTATAACATTCTCCTAGGATAACCATGGATCCATGGGATGTAGGCCGTCACATCGACCTTCCATCAGTGCATCAAGTTCCCATATCAAAATCAAGAGGTCACAATTCACGATGATCCTGAGCCCTTTGCCTATTGCAAGAATTTGGAAGAAAAAAACTACAAAATCTCCCAAGTCCCAAAGAATGATGAAGGCCCTACCACTCTGTATGTAGACCCAACTAAATTAGCCTCCACTTCCGAGACAAAGACACCCGCCATCCCTGAAATATTCTAAATAAAGGTCATTATCCAAGACAATGGGTGTGGGGATTATAGAATGAAGAAGAGTGATTTCTCCATAGGAGAGTTACCTCAATCTCCTAGGACTCACGGGCAACCCCAACCAGCTAAAACATCATCCTATACCTTCAAAGCAAACCCTTCTTGATTCAGAAGTTGGGGGGATCTAAGTTGGGAAATAGTATATGAAAGAGACATATATGGTCTCCTATATCAAGATGAAAGACTCGTGCCTGATCTCCTAATGGATGAAAGCAACAAAGGACTACAAATGATGCTCGATATGGGCTATAACAGAAACATGAAACTTGGGCAGAATGACAATGGCCTGTTTGAACCCCTTTGATGAGCTTGAATTATGCTCATAATTTGAATATTATAATGTATTTTTAATACCCTTACTCTTATTGCTGATGGTTGTTTTAGCTCTTTGATTAAAGGATTTTTATCTAAAATCGGGTAGTATCCTATAGCCACACATTCCTATATTTCTGCAGCTAAACATCTCTATGTGTCTGTATTATTGTCATGTTTGACCTCCCAAATGACTAATATAATGCATGTGGTTTAAGGATAATGAAATGGATTTAATATGTGATTAATAAATGTGTATCGTGTTATTTTCCATGCATGCTTTCTTTCGCTTTTGTCACCATGTGCATCGCAGGTTGTTGAAGGAAGCATGAACAAGTCAAAGCATAGTGGATCTCGGCCCTGCAATAATGTCCATTTCCAGCACGGCATCGAGGAAGTTGTTCTAGTGAAGACTCTATGACCGGGTCGATGGGAGGAAAACTAAATGATCATTAATCTAGGAAGAGTGGAATACTAAATTCTCTCTGAATCGTGTTGAACAGATATGCCTTCATTTATGGGAATTTTGTTCCTTGATTTTAGGATGCATTTATGTCCACGTCTTTCTCTATTAGAGTTAGGTAGTTAATTGTTTTTCTAATATAAATAAGTGTTCCTCCTGCGTGAGCGAGCAACAAAGTGTGTTAAAGTTATTATTATAATAAGAAACAGTGTTTTGTGTTAGTTTTCTTACAAGAAAAACAATCAATGTATATGATTCCAAGTTTATGAATAAAAGATGATGAAGTTTTGAGTTCAATTCTTTCATAAACTAGTTGATGCTTGCTAAGGGGGCCCACTTAGTGAGTATATGTAGTTAGTTATTTATCACATGTTGATTATAATTTAGATTTCATTCTTGAAAGTTTTAGCACAAACTCAGTCTTATATTGTTCCTACAGCATCGAGAATCCATCCCTGTGTTTGTTCTTGCAACATAAGGCCAATTCATAGTTTGTTTCCTAGTAATATTTGTCATTATTTCTACTTTGATTAAGTTGTACTTAAGTTAAGAAGACTTTACATTACATTCCTGCAGCATAAGTAGAGTTCCTTCCAATCATTTATTTCTGGTAAATTGTGACTAAAATTGGTTCTTAGTGCACATACAGTGCCGCTCCATTTCAAGTATATGTTCCATGGTTTGACAAGTAAATGAAAAACCATAAGAAGATGTTAGTCACCTACTGGAATGTCCAATTCCCAGGTTAGGATTTTCCATGACTTTTATATCCTTTTGTGGAATCGAACATTTTTTGCGCCGTTACCGGGGATGGTGTCAAGCTAAGAACCTGTCATAGTCATTGTTAGTAGTAGTTTAGAGTGTTTATTCCAAGAATTTTCAAATTCCTTCAATTTACAGTTAATTCTATTGCATGTATAGAAGAAGAGACGCTCTAGGAAGATTCCTCCCTAACCTTTCATTCATTAATAACAATTCTGATCCAGCTTATAATCTATTTGAGGAAGGAGGAGACCAAGATATTAATCCATTTGCTAAAAACCTACTTGTTGAATTGCCATTTGCCCCAGCTAATGAAGAACCTCAAGAAAATCCATTGCTTTGATACTCGACCAAGAAAATATGGAATGTAATCCACCTAATCAACCTCCTACTTTTGAATTCCCCATCATTGCTCAACAAAATAATGATAACCTTATTCCTTCTTCATTACTTCCCAAGTTCTATGGACTAGTTACAGAGGACCTAGACACTTTCTTGTTTGAGTTTGACATCCTCTATCACAGCTATGATTACACTTCAGATGCTCATAGGATGAATTTGTTTCCTGCTACTTTGAAGGAGGGAGCTCTTAGATGGTTTATGAGTTTGGGAAGAGATGTTGTTGACACTTGGGTAGCTATGCAAATAAAATTTCTTGAGAAATACAAGGAATATTGTAAGAGTGGTAGTAAGGGTGATGATATATTCAGAATTCAACAAAAGGAGGATGAAAGCCTAGAAAACTATATCTCAAGATTCTTGTTTTTCCTCAAAAAAGAATTCAGACCATACTCTCAATGAAGAATCTCATAAACTACTTTTTCTAAGGGGAATCAATGACACCTATATAGATGCCCTGGATTTGATGGTAGAAGGAGATATAATCCAAGTACCTTGGGATGATATCAAGAATATATGTCACAACTAATCTTGAGCAATTGTCAAGAAGGGTAGAGGTCATCAAGCCACAATGGGAAAATATTCTACTAATGGAGTTTCATGGATGGCGATCACAAATTTGTTGTCTGATTTCAAGCAGGATATCATAAACAACATGGCTACATAGTTGGATACCATGCAAGCTCAAAAGAAACATGAAGAAGCTGAAGCAATCTTGGATGAGTTCTATCTACATTGTAGACAGAAGAAACATGACTACAGATATAAGATGGTGGCTAACCTGGAGGCTAAGAAATTACCTACTGATTTTAAGATAGTGGAGGGTGATGATGACCAAGTATTCTTTGTTGCACAAAGGCGACCATGGGCTCAAAGACAAGGTATGCCTTAAGACCCTTTGACTTTTGGTAATCCCTATTCTAATTACAATAACCAATGGCAACCTACATATGGCCCATCACCACCTTGGAATACTTTTCAACCACACTGGCCTAACTATCAGAGTCCACAATGGCAATCTCCTCAAGGAGGTTGGCAGTAGCCATAAGGACAATGGACTCCACCCCAAGGCAATTGGCAACTGAATCCTCAATGGAGAGTTTCTCAGCAATGGAAAAACCAATCACCTAGATCCCTGCAGCTTTAGTAGCCAGAACTTTCGACCCTCATGCCACCTCCTGCAGCACTTGTAGCAAATACTGGCCCTCCAAAAAAAATGTCTATGCCTGCTCAACCATTGCCAAATCCTAATAATAAGCAACAACCTATGTATTGTGCAGAAGACAATCAATATCCAGCTTACGCCCTAAATATTCATGATATCCATCTCAAGTCTAGAACCACTCTACCTACTCCACAACCGCCTGTAATTACAGAGATTCCAGACTCTACCTCTAAACAACCTATTGATCCTACATAAAATATACCTGTATCAAACACTGTCTCTAAGGATCTTGTCCTACAACATCATGCCAAACCACCTTTTCCTCAGAGATTGAAAATTACTATATCCAAGTCTATGGAAGAACCTACCTTTGATATTTTGGATCAGCTAAAGAATGTACACATTCAAATTCCCCTTTTTCAAGCCATTAAAGATGTCCCAATTTATGGAAAATTCATTAAGGAGGCCTATTTAAAGAAACCAGGAAGAAAGAAAAAGGATCCCCAAACTATCCATTTTCTAGGACAGTTGTCAGAGATTATGATAGGGAAGATAGTCATTCCAAATTATACTGACCCTGGGAGTCCTATGGTAAAAATAAATATTAATGGCTAGATATTAAAGAATATTTTGATTGACCTTGGTGCAGCTATCAATGTAATGACCAAGCATACTATGGAGTATTTGAATATCCTAACCATTCGTTCTACACCTGTTGTCTTGTAGATTGCTGAGAGTTCCACAGTAACGCCTGATGGAGTGGTAGAAGATGTCAGTGTCATCTTTGAGTCTTGGGAATACCCAGCAAATTTTAGCATATTGTCCACTACGACAACTTTGGGAGGATATCCTATCATCCTCGGTAGACCATGGTTAGCCACAACTAATGGTCTTATAGGATGCCATTCAGGAGATATGACAATTTATGATGGTCAGTCAAGAAAGAAATTGGCTTTATTCCCACTTGCCCAACCTCATTGAAACTCGTCTCAACCAATCTGGCCAGATTTAGGAGAGGAAACTAAAGAAGTTAATTCATTGGCTCAGCTAATGATGCTGCAAACTAATCTATTTTTCCAGCTTTAGAGTGAGGATGGTATGTTTTTACACATTTTGTAGTCCAACTCTGATCTGAGTAGCCCATCTATTTCAAATAGCTATCCTCAGTAGTGTTTCCTGTAGTGACTGAATCCTGAGAGCCTGCCACCTAAATTTCCTATAGTTTATCACAATTTTCTTCCACATGAAATACATGCACCACCTTTATCAGCAGCCTCCATGAATTATCTTACCAAGCAAGTAGAAATGTCTCCAGGCCGCTGTCTAAACATCAATAATAAGTTGTCTTAATCTCAACAAATTGTCCTAGTCGCAATGTTGCAAGATCAACATAGAGCTTTTGCATGAAACTATGGGGATATGAAGGGACTAGATCCTCAACTTTGTACTCATAGGATCTACATTAAGGAAGAGTGTTCACCTGTTAGGCAGCCTCAAAAGAGGATAAACCCAACACTCAGGAAAATAGTTAAAAAAGAGCTCCAAAAATTGTTTGATGATGGTTTTATCTACCCCATTTCAAACAGTCAATGGGTATCTCCATTGGTGATTGTTCCTAAAAAAGGTGGAAAATGGAGAGTTTGTATAGACTACAGGAAGTTGAACACAACAACTAAAAAGGATCACTTTCTATTGCCATTTGTTGATCAAGTGCTAGACACATTGTCTAGTAAAAAGTATTTCTCCTTTTTGAATGGATGTAGTGGGTATAATCAAATTAGAATTGCCCCTGAGGATCAAGACAAAAAAAAATTTACCAATCCATGGGGTACTTTTTCCTACTCTGTCTTACCTTTTGGCCTGTGTAATACACCTGCAACATTTCAAAGGGCAGTGATCAGTATTTTTGTTGACATTTCTCATGATTCTATGGAGATCTACATGGATGACTTCACCACTTATGGAGTTACTTATGAAGAAGCATTAGAAAATTTGGAGAAAGTATTGAAAAGATGTAAGGAGCACAATTTTTCCTTGAATAGTGAGAAGTGCTTTATGATGATGGAAGAGGGAATTGTTTTAGGCCATCATATCTCTCAAGTAGGAATTCAAGTTGATCCTACAAAAATAGAAGTCATTCTAAATTTGCAAACACCTATGAAACAAAAGGATGTTAGAAGTTTCTTAGGACATGTTGGATATAATAGGAGATTTATCAAAGATTTCAGCAAAATATCCAGTCCATTATATGCCTTATTGACTAAGGATTCTAATTTAACTAGACTGAGGCCTGTGACAAATCTTTCCTACAGCTTAAGAACTTACTTACTCAGGCACCTATTCTTCAAGGACCGAAGTGGAGTCTACCCTTTCATATACACACAGATGCTTTTGATTATGCCCTGAATTAAACTATACTATTACAAAGAAAAAATTGCTAGCAATTTTGTACACCCTGAACAAATTTTGACATTATGTCACTGGTTACCAAATATTTTTCCATACAGATTATGCAGCAATAAGATACCTCATGAATAAGCCTGCCATATCTAAAAAATTAGCAAGATGGCTCCTATTGTTGTAGAAATTTGATATCACAGTTATTGATAAGCCAAGTCGGACTAGTGTGGTGGCTGATTTCTTGTCAAGGCTTCAAACAACTACACCTTCCACCCCTGAGGTAATTGATGGTAGCTTTCCCAATAAACATCTATTTTCTATTGATGTTCAAACTCCATGGTATGAAAATATTGCAAATTATTTAGTAGCCAACAAGATTCCAACCCACTTCTCACCAAACGAAAGGCAATTGTTGGTAGAGAAATTTTTTAACTTTTCATGGATTGTGAACTGTTTATTTTACACATGACCTGACCAAGTCATGAGAAGGTGTGTTAGGGAAAATAAGACCTATGAAATTTTGCATGCATTTCATAATGAGCCATGTGGTGGGCACTTTATAGCCAAGAGAACATCTATGAAAGTGTTTGCTACAGGACACTATTAGCCCACACTACATAAAGATGCAGCAGCCTAAACTGGAAAATGTGAAAGATGTCAACGCATGGGGAGACCAACAAGGTCTAATGAAATGCCTATATATCCTCAAGTGGTAGTCAGTCATTTTGACAAGTGGGGCATGGATTTTGTTGGGCCTATTGATCCTCCATCCAATGGGAAATCATACATTTTGGTTTGTACTAATTATGTAACCAAGTGGGTGGAAGTAAAAGAAATGACACATGCCCATGACAATAAAGTTGTTGAGTTCTTATATGAGCAGATTTTTACTCAATTTGGAGTCCCAGGGGAAATTTTTATTGATCAAGGAGCTCAATTTACATCAAAATTAATCACTGCATTGATGAATGATTACAAGATTAGGCACAAAAAGTCTAGCCCCTGTCACCCTTAATCCAATGGTTAGGCAGAGGTTACCAATAGAGAAATTGAGGCAATGCTTACTAAGACAGTACAATTACACAAGAAGGATTGGAGTAGCTACCTTCCTGAAGCAGTCTGGGCCAATAAGACATGGAAAACAACTACAAGGTTCACTCATTTTGAGTTACTCTATGGAAAAACTGCCATGTTTCCAATCGAGTTTGAGCATAAGACCTTAAGGACTACTCTCCATCTTAACATTGATATTTCAAAAGCCCAAAAGGAATGCCTCATGCAGCTGAATGCATTGGATGAGATAAGGAAAGCTACCCTGCAGCATACTGAAACTATCCAGCAGCAATGCAAAAAATGTCATGACCACCATATCAGAACTAAGCAATTCTCTGTTGGTGATTGGGTGTTGCTTTATGACTCTAGGTACAAGGAAAATCAAGGTAAAATCACCACAAGATGGCTTGGTCCTTATGAAATAGAAATTTTGTTTGATAATGGTTCAATTCAACTAGTTACAATAGATCTTGTCTAATTCAAGCTACTGGTTAATGGACACCGTCTTAGGTTGTATCATAAGCCAACATCCAAAGAATAATTTATGAAGCAGTTTGTTTTGGATGTGGCCACTTATTTTCTTGCAGCAAAAGGCTTTAGCCTTTCCCCTGCAACTTCTCTTTAAAATTCTATGATGCATTCCCATAATAAAGATTTCCTTTTTAAGGAAGCCACTTTCTCTGTTTTTCATCCATCACCACTATTCATTTCCTCTTCTTCCACATCACCCATCGATGTCATCCATCCTCTTGTACCGCCCTCATTTATGGTTTCAATTTCGGCTATCATTTCATACTGAGTTGTGATCTTTCCCAGCATCTACGAGCATTTATTACAAGGTACTCAATATCTTTTATTATCACATTATTTATTTATTTTATTTATTTCATTTATTCACTAATTACTATGCACATATCAATTATCATTGCCTGTTCTTTGCCCATCCTTTCACACATGTGTGGACACATGCCAAATTTTAAGTAGGGGGCGGGGATAATCCATTTGTACTTTTTCTTATGCCACTATCACAACAGCCAAGATCTTTTTTTTATTATTTTCTTTTACTTACCAAGTACGACTGTGTGTTTCTATCCTAAACAATAATTAACTGCTTGATTTGAATAGTTTTTAACAATTATTTCATGCAATTATCTGTGTTATTCTTTGAAAAGTAAAGAAAAGTGACAGTAGGACAGAAGAAGTTTTTTGAATTCTCAGAAGAAGTTTGAGTTTCAAGAATCTCAGTAGGGATAATTTGTGAATATGGGTGGCCAGTTAGTAATACATAAGCCTGCAACTCATGAACCGTTGATGCAAAATCCTCAAGCAGTTTAGGCATTCAGTAATTGCAGTTGCCTGAATTATTTTATGAGGATAGATTCCTTCAATGAGGAAGCTGCAGGTGAGTTTTTGAGAACTCTTTCAAAGGGAGAAGCTACAGTGTGGTGTTTGACAGTAGTCATTACAGAAGAGCAGATTGCAGAAGTAACTAGGCTTCTGGTGGTAGGAGAAAATTTTCCTTCATAGAGAGATGTTGTCTCTACTAGAGCAGAATTCACAATACCAACAGATGGACCCTTGGAGATTTTCAAACAAGGATGCAAACGGGTAACACTGCCTCCTCCATATTTGGAGTATGCCACCTTCATAATCAGGTACTTGACTTGTGAGGGACGTTTTTCCTATTTGCATTCCTATCATTTTAAACTATTGAGTCATATGAGGAATGGTTTAGCTGTCAATGTTCCAAATTTTTTCTTAAACCTTTTGAAACAATGTGCCCATGAAACCCAAAGGGGTAGGAACAACTCTATCGCCCATCATGCCCTCATTAAATTCTTGATTGAACATTCCTTGAGGGATGTATCACCCCTTTCTTGGAAAAAATTTGTTTCCCATAAGGGTCTACAACCTCCAAAGCCTCCTAGAGCACTCCCTGCACAACACAAGAAAAATAAAAAGAGAGTAGAATCTACAAGTAGGGAAGCAAAGCAAGAATCATTTTCTCCTACAACACTTACTCCTACAGCCTCCACACTTGAGCCCTCTACCCAAGTACAAATAGGTCTACTGGTAGAAAAGAAAAAGGGAAAACGAAGATAGGAGAGTCATCTAGGGTAGAAAAAACCCAAGAATTTGACCCTCGTGTTCAAAAGCGAAAACATCCTACTCCACTCTCTCTTGCAACATCTTCCCCTGTAGCAGTTTCTCCTACAACAATGCCTATTGCCACTGTTGTTTCACTATCATCTTCTCCTGCTGAGTCTGAATCCTCTAGGCAGGTTAGAAAGAGGAAATCCACGAAAGTGTCTCCTGTAACATTTCCAAAAAGAGTTTCATCAAGGAAACAGCGTAAAGTTACCTCAACCTCCGTTCAACCTAAAAGGATAGTAATTCCTGAGGAATCTGAAGAATTCAATCATGATGTTTCTCAGAATGTATCTGAGAATGTTCCACAAATTCCATCTGGTATTCTTGGGGAAGTGCAAACTGAGACAATGGAAGTCGAGGAAGCACAACATGTTAGTAATGAAAGGGGGATGCCAAGTCTTGATGACTTAGCTAAAGTAGTTAGGCAAGTTTAAGAAGAAATGTAATCTCCTCCTAAGCAGCAATAGGAGTCCATCCTATAGCAAGATGAAGAACAACTGGGACAATTTGAAGTGTCCAATGAAACCCCATCACCCCCTGAAACTTGTAGAGAAATGGTTGTTTATAAAAGACATTGTTGATTGAATATTTGGAATACCTTAGAACTACATGGAGGCCTATTACATTTCAAACTTTGAGTTTCCACCATCTAGCTAGAACTGAAATTCAACAAAGTTTTTGGGAAGAGGAAAAAAAGTAATTGAAAAGGGAAATTGAAAAACAGAAATAGGAAATTCAAGAAATGAAAGAGAAAATGGATGAAATGGTGAAGATAACTAGTAAAATTATGGAATTTAGACCACCACCTAGGGTATATACTATGTGCCTTAAAGAGAAATTTCTCTGGTTCCAATTGATGAGAATTTCAAGAAATTTAGACCCTGTCATTTACACAGCAAAGAAATTTTATGATGCATATCAAGTAGCACCCAATTGGCTGAAAAATTATTTATGTGAGTTTTATTTGCATGGTTTGTTAATTCCATCTGAAACAGAGTGGAATCTACTTCTCTACATTGGTGACATTCATCTGAGGTCACTTATGTCTTGGGCAGCCAATGAAACTATGGGAGACAATTAGAGGCTTATGAAGAGGCTAAAAGGAATGAACCTATTCCACTGCAACCTGAAAGCTCAAATTCCCACACAATTCTGAGAACTTGGCTTACTGTTGTGTATGGATTCAATGATCACACAAAAAGAATGAAAATATTTGATATCAGGAAGTAGGTATGATGATTTCAAAGGCCAACCATATATGTTTTGGAAGCTTTCATCTTCTAGAATTGTAATAAGATGGGAAAAATTGAATGTTCATTTGAGGAAATTTGAGCCTCATAGCCCTCTAAATTTTAAGGTAGCCATTAGAAGGACAAAGAAGTATATGCAGCTTGGTCTCCAGAAAAGGTTTGAGTTGTGGTTACCATTAACATTTCGACCTCCAATTTTGATGTGGACACTTTACCCTTATTTGGCTACAAATGTTAATGAGGATACAGAAACCCGTAGATATGAGAGATGGAAAAGTTTCAAAGGTTTCTACTACAAATTTGGAACTTGATTATAGGGCCATACTACTCCTATTGATCTCAAAGAAACAACTAGAAAGCTTAATGTTGGAGGACCATCATTAAGATAAGTAGGGGGAAAAATGATGAGCTTGAAATATGCTCATAATTTGAATATTATAATGTATTTTTAATACCCTTACTCTTATTGCTGATGGTTGTTTTAACTCTTTGATTAAAAACTTTTTATCTAAAATCAGGCAGTATCCTGTAGCCACACATTCCTATATTTCTGCAGCTTAACATCTCTATGTGTCTGTATTAATTGCCTTGTTTGACCTCCCGAATGACTGATATAATGCATGTGGTTTTTGGATAATGAAATGTATTTAATATGTGATTAATAAATGTGTATCATTCCTTTTGCTTTTGTCACCATGTGCATCGCAAGTTGTTGAAGGAAGCATGAACGAGTCAAAGCGCAATGGATCTCAGCCCTGTAGTAAAGTCCATTTCCAGCACAACATCAAGGAAGTTGTTCTATTGAAGACTCTCTAACCGGGTCATTGGGAGGAAAACTAAATGATCATTAATCTAGGAAGAGTGGAATACTAAATTCTCTCTGAATCATGTTGAACAGATATGCCTTCATTTATGGGAAGTTTGTTCCTCGGTTTCAGGATGCATTTATGTCCACGTCTTTCTCTGTTAGAGTTAGGTAGTTAGTTGCTTTTCTAGTATAAATAAGTGTTCCTCCTACATGAGCGAGTAACAAAGTGTGTTAAAGTTGGTATTATAATAAGAAGCAGTGTTTTTTGTTAGTTTTCTTACAAGCAGAACAATCAATGTATATGATTCCAAGTTTATGAATAAAAGATGATGAAGTTTTGAGTTCAATTCTTGCATAAACTAGTTGATGCTTGCTAAGGGGGCCCATTTAGTCAGTATATGTAATTAGTTATTTATCTCTTGTTGATTATAAGTTAGATTTCATTCTTGAAGGTTTTAGCACAAACTCAGTCTTATATTGTTCCTACAGCATCGAGAATCCATCCCTGTGTTTGTTCCTAAAACATAAGGCCAGTTCATAGTTTGTTTCCTAGTAATAGTTGTCATGATATCTGCTTTGATTAAGTTGTGATTAAGTTAAGAAGACTTTACATTACATTCCTGCAGTATAAGTAGAGTTCCTTCCAATCATTTATTTTTGGTAAATTGTGACTAAAGCTGGTTCTTAGTGCACATACAGTGCCGCTCCATTTCAAGTATATGTTCTATGATTTGACAAGTAAATGAACGACCAGAAGAAGATGTTAGTCACCTGCTAGAATGTCCAATTCCCAGGTTAGTATTTTCCATAACTTTTATATCCTTTAATGGAATTGAACACCCTTGTCGCTAAGAATCAAATAAGAAATATTGGCCTTGGATGTACCCCTCCAAAGGTGACCATACTTGGAAAAGGTTCCTCGGTTAGGAAGTTCAAAACTCCTCCTCAGCTATCTACATCTATCATTCAATTACTAGTATACATAGGCTGTCATAGACAACTTTACCTTTTACATAACCGATGTGTGTAGTGGTGATGAGGATCCCATAATAGACTTTCCCATGCTTTTTGAAGATTCCTCCTTGCTCATGATTAGTACCTTGTCTTTTGACTCAGACCATAAAACCCATGAAATAAACTTAGTTTATCCCCAACTCATCAATTGCAACTAACGGGGACCACCAATTTTGGACACATTCAAAAATAATGAGACGCTCTCAGAATTCATGGGATTGTAGGATAGAATACCATACAGAGATCACAAGGTCAGGTTTGACATCATACTAGACACACATTCGTACTATAAGGAAATGATTGAATCCTTCAGTCGTAAAAGTGAAAATATGAGAATAATCTCTAGGTCTTTGAGTGAAAATGACACTATAGCACTCTCTGACCTGAAAATAGTAAAAAATAAAGGATGTATCCAATGGTGAAATCCTCTCTGAGGTCCATGAGGATAAAGGATTCAATCTTTCTCTCAGTGCAATTCATTAAAAGAAGTCAGTGGTCCTAGCGGAGAAGTGTAATCCAGTCAACCTAGGAACAGAGGAACTACCACACATAACATTCTATGCAAAGTCACTTCTCACATAATAATAGGAACTTATAGTTGCATTCCTCAAAGAAAAAAATAAAAAATTTGCATGGACCTATGCTGACATGTCGAGGCTTGATCCAGAGATTGTGGTTCATCACCTAGCTGTATACCCCAAAGCAAAGCCAGTGAGACAAAAGCTCAGAAAGATCCATCCCCATATTGTATTGTTGGTAAAAATGGAATTGCAGAAGCTCCTAGATGCAAGGTTCATACGACCGATAGATTATCCAAAATGGGTCTCAAACCTTGTACCTATTTCAAAACCCACTGGGGTCATCTGTATCTACACAAACTTCAAATGACCTTCACCTACCCATGGGGGACATATTGTTGGAATATGATGTCATTCAAGCTAAAGAATGTAGGATCTACCTATCAGAGGGCCATTACACTAATCTTCCATGATATGATTCATAAAAATGTGGAAGATTACGTGGATGATATATTGGCTAAATCCAAGAAAATATGAGATCACATAGTAGCATTGGGCTCCATATTTGATAGGTTAGAGGAATATAAAGTCAAACTCAACCCAAACAAAATGTGTCTTTAGAGTATAGTCAAGGAAGCTCCTCAAGTATATCATGTCAATGAAAGGGATTGAGATAGATCCTTCCAAGGTCAAGGAAATTCTTGAAATGGAGGCACCAAAGACATTGAAACAACTATGGGGACTACAAGGAAGACTCTAGTCCATTCGTCGATTCATAGCACAACTAGCAGACAAGGTTGTCCCCTATTCTCACCTACTCCACAAGGGGGTAGCATACAAGTGGGATGAGAAGTGTGATCAATCCTTTAACAAAATTAAGGATTATTTACTCACGCCACCTATCCTCATGCCGCCAATTCTAGGAAAACCTTTGATCCTATATATATTAGCAACATTAGCGGATCTTGGCACTCTCTTACCACAAAATGATGGAAATGGAAAAGAGAGAGTTATCTATTGCATCAATAGAACTATGGTGGGCCATGAACTAAACTATACCTCCATTGAGAAATCCTATTTGGCAGTTGTATTTGCAACAAAAAAAATCAGACATTACATGCCATCCCATCATATAAAGCTCATTGAAAAGATAGAACCCCTTAAGTACTTGATTTCCAAAGAAATGCTTACAGGGCGGACAATAAAGTGGGTTATGATCCTCACAAAACATGATATTGAGTATGTGGAGCACAAGGCCATCAAAGGACAAGACATTTTAGATCAGCTGGCAGAAGCACCGATATATGTAGAGAATCCATTTATATCAAAATTCCCTGATGAATCAATCTTCAACCTAAGTGTAGCGGATCACTAGAAATTGTACTTTGATGGATCCTACACACAACATGGGTCCAGGGTAGGGATCTTCTTCATCACTCTTCAAGGGGATTGTATACCAAAATCATACAAGCTATCATTCCCATGCATAAATAACATTGCAAAGTATGAAGCTCTTGTCATAGGGTTGAGAATTGTAGTGCAATGGAAGATAATGGCATTTAAGGTCTATGGAGATCCATAGCTCATAATCAGTGAAGTTAACAATGAGTATCAAACAAAGGACAATAAGTTGACTCCCTACAAGAAATTGGTGGAAAGTCTTAAGGATTTTTTCATTGATATCACATTTAAGCAGCTACCAAGAGCGAACAATAGAGCAGCAGATGCAATGGCTACAATCGGATCACTTCCAGAAATCCCACGCAATATTCCAAAGGAAGAATTCCTTGTAGAGCAGCTTCTCGTGCCTACATTCAAGGTACTGGAGTTTGAATTTGTGTGTGAAATCATCGGTCCAGTAATCCTTGGTACCATATATACACTTACCTAAGAATATGAGTCATCCCTGCCGACATAACCCTAAACCTCAAAAGAGCCTTTGTTAAGAAATCATCTCATTTTGTAATCCTAGAAGATACCCTTGACTATAGAAGCATTGAAGGGACCCTATTACATTGCTAAAATGTTGAGGAGGCATTTACTTCCTTAACCGAGGTACATAATGACATATGTAGTTCACATTCGAGTGGTGTGACCTTGGCCAATAAATTGCTGAGGATAGGGTACTATTGGCCTACAATAGAAAGAGAAGCACATGATTATGTCAAAAGGTGTTTGCAATGTCAATAGCATGGGGACCTCATGCATGCACCAACTCAAGAGCTCCACCTGATTGTCACACCCTATCCCTTTTCCTAGTGGGGGCTTAATATCATTGGAAAAATCACCCCCACCTCATCCAATGGACATAAGTTCATCATCACTACCACTGAGTACTTCACCAAGTGTGTGGAGGCCATCCCCATGACATATATCATAGGAAAATAGATATCAAAGTTCATCTTGAAATACTTAATTTTTTGTTATGATGTCTGTCAAGCCATTATCTTAGATAATGGGACACCTTTTAAGAATCAGGATGTTCATGACATATGCCAGAAATTCAAAATCCAATATCGCTTTTCCACTCTGTATTATCCCAAAAGAAACGGTCAAGACGAGGCTACAAATAAACCATCTTGAAAATCCACAAGAAAATGGTCAATGAAGCTAGTCATGATTGGCATCTCTAATTGAATCTCACCCTATGGGCCTATCGAACAAGCATCTACATACCAATAGGTGCCACCCCATTTTCCCTTGTCTACGAATCTGAAGCCATACTCCCCATTGAGATCGAGCTCCCATCATTAAGGATATCATTGCAGAATCTCATCATAGATGAAGAATACTAGGTATCATAGCTAAATGAGCCGGAACTACTAGATGAGAGGTGCATGGATGCCTTAAACCATTTGCAAGTCTACCAAAATTGGCTCAAACAAAGCTAAGACAAGAAGATCAGGAGTCAAACTTTCCAAGTTGGGGAGTTTGTGCTAAAGGAGAACCAAAAGAACGTTCCAAATCCAGAAAGCAAAGGAAAATTTGAACCCAATTGGTTGGGACCTTTCATCATCACAACAAGCTACAAGTCAGGGGCATATCAGTTATCAACACCCGAAGGGGAACCTCTATAGGATCCCATAAATAGATCCCATCTCAAAAAAAATTATGCCTAATCCTTCTAGGGTATAAAACCAAAAATACAAAAAAATGAGAAAATGTCCTAAAAAATGGTCACCCTAATGAAAACCTAGAAAACAAGCATCTTGGTGACAACAAAAAATAAAAAATCCAAAAAAATCAGAAAAAGGATTAAAAACTAGTAAAGAGAAAAATCATCCTCTGGTGAAAACCACTTTGGTGGCACTTTGGGCAAGTACCTTGGTGAAAACTTGGTAAATAGGAACCATGTGTAAATAAGTGCATTCCATCCACCAGGATCTCCATGAATCATTTTGCATCATCCATCCATTATGGTTCCATCATGCATTGCATTCCATATCTCCATCCATCACCCATCTGCATCCGCACCATAGCTTGGTCATGTGCTTGTGTCATGATCCCTTCTAGTACTACTCGAACCATTCTTAAGATTAGTTTGTCTTGCCTATATCAAAGTATTCTATTTCTTCACACTAGGGGCATGTTCTTATCAGATCAAATTCATTTGCATTCTTGAAGTCTTCAGAAAATCAAAAAATCCAAAAACATTCATAAAATCAAAAATCAAAAAAACATTCAAAACATTCAAAATCCAAAAATAGGTCAAAAAGTCTATCAAAAAAGTCAAAAATAGAGTTTTCTTGTCAAACTACGGGTCTTTGAGCTCTAAACGTAGGCAAGGTTGATCTTTGATCATCCCTCAAGATGCTTAGGTTAGTCCTTTAGGAGTCCATAATAAATTCGCAATCCATTTGTTCATTTCTCATCAAGAATCGAGTCAGTGTCAGTTGAACTACATGGTCTCTGTGTGTATAATGTAGGCAAGGCTAATTTGGTTGATCAGCCCTCGAGGCCTCTGGGATAGGTCTTTAGGTTATTCTCTTGGTCAAAATCTCAAAAAACCCCAAAACAATGGAAAATTTGAAAATCAATACATTTGCAAAACATCTTGAAGATACCAAAAACAACCTCAAAACATTTCAAAAACTTCAAAACACATCCAGATATTTGAAAAAAATTCATCCATCCCCATCTCACTTCCACTTGAAATAAACATTCACTCATAATAAATGGTTCTCATCTTCACCTTTTCGTAAAACAATCAGAAACAAGTCTAGCAGGTTAAAAGTGAAAACCTAAATGTCAAAGTCTCAAGTCTAGGTCAGCAAATAAATAAATTAGTCAACTCTTTTTGTCAGTAGCGTATCATCCAATAAGTCCCAAATCAATCATTTGATAGCATCATATCCTAGGATGCATCCTTCCTACAATGGACATCAACACCAGGCATCACCGTAGTTTAGTCTTGGCTAACAATATTGAAGAACATTAGCTTATTTGTTTACTTTTTCTTTTTATTTTGGCTTATCTTATTGTGCCCATTTCAATGACCTCTCAATGATGTCCTAAATGAAGGGACTTAGAAAGAAAGAAATGGGTCAATGATCAATATATTTTATTTGTTGTTTTTGTTGGATATCCTTGTAATATAACCTTGATCAATATATTTTATTTGTTGTGCTTGTTGGATATCCTCATAATATAACCTTGGTCATGCATGCTTTGTTTGGGTGTAGGGAGGGTGTTTTAGGTGTCTTGTTGACCACATAGGAAGGATTTCCTTTCTATGTTTTGGTCTGAGATGTTTGGAACATCTGAACTGAATTTTGAATAAGGTTTTGTGTGTTAGGTGTGAATATGAGTACTCCTATTTGATTGTCGAGTCAAAGTCCATCACACTAGGTGCAACGCCATCCTAATTCTTTATACCTTAATGCATTGTGCCTATGTGTATTATCAAACATAAGATAAATGGGCATTTTAAAGTACCAATACCTAGTAAGCAAGTCATCATCATCATATTCATCATCATTAGCAGCAACATCATCATCATAATCATCATCATTATCATCATCATCTTTTGACTTGTTGGATTCTCTTCTTTCTTCTATCTTCTTTCCGCGCTAACATGGTACCATGACAGTCAATCATCATCGCTATTGCACCCATCCTACATCCACAAACCATCAGCATAATGTGCATCATATCATGACATATAGGAAACACTGATCATCTCACATGCATTTCATTTCATCATTTGTATCATAGTATAGATTGGTTATTCTAACCATTTCATGAACCAAACATTTTCATTCATTGCATAAGCATAAAAGAATCATCATATATGTGTTATTAAATCAAGTCATATACACCATAAAAGCATCCATTGCATCATCACATATACATCATAATATCATTCATTTTCATCTGTTACATAATCATTTAATGTCGCATACATATCATCCATTTGCATCATCATATAAGCATTATCATACCATATCAGGTCATATCCATAAGCATCATTATGAAAAGCATCATCACATCATATCATATGCATCATCATTTCATCCATAAATGCATCACCATATCATACATATAAAAGAAATTGAAAAATAAAAAGATTGAATCTCATACATTTGATCATCATCTATTAGGTGCATAATATAGATTTGTTAGTCTAAGCATGCAACTTAAACTATTTGCATATCATAACATTTGCATTATTCATACATCATCATACAAAACTAACAGAAAAGATACTAAAAAGGAAATACATCCATCCATAAACATCTGCATAATCATTGCATTACATCATAACATCATACATCACATTACATCACATAGAATAAAAAGCATACATGCATCACATAAGATAGAATCATTGCATCACATATAGACCATTGCATATAGAAAGTAGAAACATCCATCCATAATGCATAAATAAGATAGGACACATCATATATCAGATCAAACCATATCATCTCATATATCATCAAAATAATAATACATTGTCATGGTACAAAAATTGGGATCAAATGTGTGTATATTAATCAATATAGTACAATTTCCCACGGGGCTATAAAAAATGGAGCTCATGGACATCAAAAAGAATATTTTCTTTGATAAAAATGTGAGGCTAGCCCTGATGACTTCTCCCCTCACCTGACATATCCTGCCTCTGTCTTGTCTACTAGGATAATTCTAGTACACAGGAAACTCGTGGCACTGACTAATGCTAATGCACTCTGTAATACTGAGCCTCTTGTATCACCTCACGATATAACCTCTTAGGGACAATCCTACCCTATGTGACCTCCAACTACTAATGGTAGCTAGTCTCATGTGTTGACTGCAACTTGATGGCCTCTCTCTGCTGGATGGCCTAGTCCCACTCTGTGTGGGCCTGATCTCGCTCAGACGTAAAAGTGGCAACCTGTGCTTGCAACTGCTATATAAGTGCATCCTATTGGTATAGCTAGGGTGGTGGTGGTGGAGGTGGCTGCTACTAATGGTCCCTCAAAGAATCTCTTTATGGGTTCCCATCTCTCTGTTGCTTGTCTACATCTCTTTGTTGCTTGTCCCCATCCCGCTAATCATGGGATTGATCTCTCTATCCCCTCTGATATGGAGGTGGTCCACCTTCTCCTTTGAACCAACCACCATGTATGTCTTCATCACCATCTCCCCTACCTCCTTGGCCCCGCCCCCACCCTGCAAATCAGCCTCTGGGTCTCCGTTGTGGCAATATTGCACTTGGAACTATCAATCTCAATGGTAGGAAAAACCAATCTTTGTATGCCTAGGTCATCCCTGTGTTTACTAGTCCCTGATCATAAGGCCATGGCCTAGCTACCAGCTATCTAAAAGAATCTACTATGTTGTTTGTAGGAATGTTCCCACCCCATGTCATCTCCCTTGTAGTAAATGTGAAGATAGCCACGTACTAGTCATTAGGATGGTCTTGTGTATCTCCAAACTGTTGGGCAACTTGGTCTGGTAGATACCTCTCTATCATCATGTGCTCTCTAACCTACATCAAATGGTCATGCTTAGTGAAGAACAACTATTGAACATCATCATACTAGGTGGGCATGCCAAGCCAAGGCCTCTAGGTAAAAACTGTCATCTCGTCGATGACCTGCCGCCAATGTCGAATGCCTGCTACCCCTGTGTGTGTGAAAGTAAGTGCACCATGTATCTCGAAATGACTAGGTCCTCTAGCTCCATGTCGACGGGGGTGACCCAATGGTGAAGCACTACAATGTGCTTCCAAACCCAAATATGTAGCAATGTAACTCCTAATCCAATGGTCCAACTATCAAAGTATGCAAACTCATGAAGATCATGGTAGAGGGAGGCTAGCATCACTAACCCATAGGAAAATCATTCTCTTTGTTGGAGCATCCGCTCCCAGGAAAGAACCCATCCTAGGCTGAAGTATCAGTCACGTTGATCTAGTGCCATAAGTCTTGAAATGATGGAAGCTACTATCAATTTGAAGGACAGTACTATAATCTTGTACCGCTCTAGCCTGATTTTACCCTCTAAAAAATGATCTTGTCCAGGCCCATAATCTCATAGCAGATGTCTCTATCGGCATCCACATCATAAATGAATCTCTCTATATGGATCAACAATCACAAAATATGCCACATGTCCTCTAGGGTCACTATGGCCTTGCCTGTGGGGAATTGAAATGAGCATGTCTCACTATGCTAGTTCTCTACCAATGTTTTCATCATGTCAAGGTGCATCCTGATCACTCGGGTGTATGCAACATACCATAATCCAATCAATCCTAGCTACTCCTGGAGTACCTCGTGCAAAGGGGGGATCCTAAGTCAATATGCTTACGATCAAGGACTTGTGCCACCATGAGTGGACCAAATCCATATCCTCCTGCATCAAGAAAGTCATTGCATCAAGTTTCGTAAAATAATCGAGATCCTGTTTGGAATTTTTGCGCCTAAAACAAAAAATGCATCATTATTTGCATATACGTTGCTGTTTGAAAATTCTAAACTACACCACTAAAAGCCTAAAAATTCCAAACTCAGCCATTGTAGCGCAGTTTGACAACATTTTAATTTGACCCTTGGACCTAAATTTCAAACAGGACCACCGCAACGCAATTTTCAAGTGCAATGGGCTTTGTACCCTAAACCCTAAATTCTAAACTCCACTATCACAGTGCAACTCTCACCAGTGGCACATTTAAGCCCGCGTAGCACCAATTTAAGGTTTTCAATGATGCTAAATAGCACCACTTGACTTGCTTGACCTCTAGAGCCTAATTAATCCCCTCGAAAATAAAAAAAACAAAGGTCAGGACAAGATGACATATCACTAGTCTTGTGTCAGGAAGCCTCTGGTACACTTGCATGCACCTGGAAATGTGTCATGGAAGCACGTTTTGCACCATCTTGATCAATCCTTAGAGCTCAAATTTCAAGAATTTCTAAAGGCTAGATGTGCAAATGAATTGGAAGTGGCCCCTCGAGGCCTATTTAGCCGTCCAGCTAGGGTTTTAGGCCGGGTATGTGCAGGATCATGATGGGCCAAAAAGTGGCAATATTATGGGTATTTGTAGGGTATGTGGCTGACGACTTTTTTCTTACCCAAAATTGATGAAACGAAAAGGGTTTTTAGACGAGATTCTCAGCTTTCAACCAATATAAATTATGCTTTAATTTGAATTTAATAAATAATTATTATTTATTTTCTATTAGAATTATGAATAAAGTCCTAATCAATAGGCTGATTGAAAAACATCTATAACTTTCAAACGGTATCACATTTTTTAAATCCAAAACATGCATCACATTCTATGATTCACATACTATAGGATTAAAAAAATAAAAATTAAACTTCATGAATTTTTGACCAAGTTAAGGTGGTCAGACATACGAGTTTTTACATTTTTTAAAAGTTTTAATAAAAAATTCATAATTAATTATTTACTTGGAAAAATTACAAAAAAATAAATCGACATGAGTTCTACTTATATAAAAAAAATTATAAAAAATATTATCATTTTATTATGGTTAGGTGGTTAGAAAGACACCTACTTCTTATTTTTTTCCTTAAAATTTAAGTACTATTGCATTGAAATTTCAAATTTTCACCAAATAGATTTTATTTATTTTTAAATAAACCTAGTAGTTTAGAAATTGCATTCAATTTTCTACGATTCTATTCTTACATATTTTTGAAATAATATAGATAACTTATTCAAATTTTACGTCAAGTTGCCTAACATTGATTTTTCTAAATTTTTTGCCACTTAAGGGCCTATTTTTTCTATGATGATCCTGCACATACCCAACCCCTAAGCCCATTTTTTCCCAACTAAGGGTCGTTTTGTATTTTTTTCAGTTTTTTGAATGTTTTTGGCATCCCAGAGCCTTTTTGGACCTGTCAGGCACCTTGTCTTCCTTTTTCGCGAGATCACCCAAAAATCATAATTTTCGTCCAATCTCTCAAGGGGACAACATATCAACATGTTTCTTCTTGTTGAAGCAATACTGGGGCGTTTAAAAAAAAAAAATTGAAATTTGATCGTGAGGTTATTCTTTGAACCAACGCAACAGGTACATTGCTTCGAAGAGGGGAAAAATGTAAACATGGAAAATGTACTGATTACTAACACTGCTTTGTCCTGAATTATCTTCTTTGCTAATCATTTAATCAAATAATATGTATTTGATTAAATTCATCACATTTCATCTCTTAATTAAATGAATCATTATTTATCTGATTAAGTCATCATCTCATGTTGATTAAATAGATCATTTTATTTAATTAATCCTATAGTCTCCCTTTAATTAAATAATTCACTTTATTTAATTAACCTCTAAAGTCATTCTATTAAATTAAATAAATCAATCTTTATTTGATTTAATCTAACATCATCTCCTTTTAATTAAATAAATCAAAATCTTTATTTAATTAAGTCTACATCATATTCCTCTCATTTTGATTTAAATTAATCCAAAAATCAAAATCAAAATGGTCAAATCAACTAATCTCCTTTTAAATTAATCAAATCTAGATTAATCTTAATCTTAATCACCTGAATCCTTTATATTTTGCAACTTGCTCATGAAAATCATTTCAATTGATTTATTAAATCCTCAATTACTTTCAAAAAGGCATCAATGTTGGAATATTCTCCAAATTTGAAAAATCCATCCAAAAGGGTTTGTACATCCAACAAGGCATTTAAACCTCTTACATGTCATTTTGCCTTGAGCCAAGTGGCATTAACTTCATTTTCTCCTCTCTCCAACTTGTCATTTCATCCATTTTGAAATTCCACCTAATTGCATTTAATTGCACATTCACCGAAATGTGATCCACCTTTGTCCACTCACATGTTGACAAGTGGCTTCATGCTATTGGTTGGCCTTTTGTCCCACATTCATCCATTTTGCATCATCCTCCATCTCTCACATCTATAAATAAGAGTCTCTCATTTGGATTTTGGATCCACAACTTCATGCAAATACATTATCTTCATATTTTGAATTAAATGTTCATCCATTGTTCATCCATCTTCATATTTTCATAGCTAGGTTATGTAGGAATTAAAACAAGGAGCATAAAATCATCACTCAAGCTTACAAGGGATTGTGAAAGGGCCATTTTCCACATCAAAATGGCACCAATTCCCCCATGGTATTGAGAGTTTGTTGCATTAAATAGGATTTGATAGTTTTCATTTGTGTTCTTCATTTCCATTTCTTGTTTTGTGCATTTCAAATGAATTCTATGGAGAATGTTTATTCAACTTGCACAATGGACTAATTGTGTGATTGTTTGTTGTGTTTGTGTAGATCTAACATCGACATTCACACTAACAATGTGATGGAGGATCTTTCCATTTTGTGTGTTATGGAGCGCGATTGCACTCTTGGGTGGAGATGGATCATTTGTGAATCTGATTCTCAGGTGGTGGTGACTTTATTGAAGAGGCAATAGTTTGAGGATGTTACTTGGTATTTTGTTGTAATTATAAACATATTCTTCATCTATGTGCTTCCTTGTAATTTTTTACTTTCTGTCACATTCATAGGGAATGGAATGGGGTTGTGGATTGTTTGGCTAAATGGGCCTCTGATCATTTGTAAAATTGGAATATTGTGGAAAGGGGTCAATTACCCCCAGATTTATCACAAAAGTTGGAACACTTAGTGGATATAGATAGGAGTGTGTAATGCCCTTGCTTTGTAATGCTCTTTTTTGGTTTGAATAAATTTTTACCCCTCTTTTAGTTTAAAAAATCTTGTATTAGCCAGTAACATCACTCTTTAAAAATGGTTTTTACTATTAAAAACTAGTTTTCAAAGGAGATAGAAAATAAAGTGTATTTTGATTCCAAAAAATTTGAAAAAAATATATTTAGAATCTATAAACAAAATGTCACAAATCACTAGTTTGCATCATCTTCAAATTCCTCATGGTTTAGCTGATATAATTACCTGAAAGTGAAGATTTAGTTATACAAAAATCAATTCAATGTCTAGTTTTCCCAAAAATTGTAAACTAGTATTGTGGGATCACCTTATACCATCTATAAAATCTTCTCCAAACTTCTTGTCAACAAATTGAAACCCTTCCTAGAGAAAATTATTATCCCTTGTTAGAAAGGCTTTGTCCTTGGTTTTCAAATCTTAGATGTTTCTCTCTCCACTCATGAAATCCTTCATTCAATGTATAGAAGTCACAATGTTGGTATGGCCTTTAAACTTGATATCTCAAAATCCTATGACAAAGTGTCATGGTAGTTACTCCTAAGACTTCTTACTAATTTTGGCTTCAATCAATCTATTATAAACCTCATCAAAGAATGTATATACATGGTCAAGTATTTTTTTCTTGTTAATGGTGTGACTAATGGCTTCTTTTGTGCAAGAAAGGGAACCCCCTATCCCATTTACCTATTTATTATGATGGCAGATATTTTAATCAAGAATACCTTTAAACTTATTCATAAGGATGTTATCATGGGGATTAAGTTTGCAACCTCTCATGACCCCTCATCTATCCAACAATTTGTAGATGATATTATCCTCTTTGGGAACCCTCAATTGTTGTAGCCAAAAAAATGAAAAAATGTCTCAATAATTATACATCCATTTCTATCCAATTTGTAAATTACAAGAAAAGTAACACATAGTTCTTTAAAACCACTCAAGCTTTACAAAATAAGGTGACTACTATTGTTGGCTGTGACAGTGCCCCTCTCCCTATTTTCTATCTGGGTCTATGTCTAACAGTCAAAGAGGTCACCCCTAATTTTTAGAATTCTTTGTTGGAAAGGCTACAAAAAAAACTTATTGGTTGGAAAGGTTCAATCCTAAGTCATGCAAGAAAATTACAACTCCTTACTTCTTCTCTTCCAGGTATGTACTATTTATTTCCTCATTCAAAATTCTTAGATACATAGCTGAAAATTTAAAAGAGTTCAAAGGAATTTCTTCTAGTTTGGTATGGAGGAAAATGGAAAGTTTCTTATGCTTATTTTGGATAAGGTGTGTCTTCATAAAACAAGTGGTGGTATTGGAATTAGAAAATTTCAAACTACCAATAAACCTCTTCTAGCTAAGATTGGTTGGGACCTTTTGAGGAACAATAAGGATTGGTGTACTACTCTAAATTCCAAATACCTAAATATTATTGCCTTTATCAAGATCATTGACAATGAACACCCTCGTGGATCTTTAATTTGGAATTGTGTTCTTCAATCAAAGCAACTAGTGCAGGGTGGTCTAAAATGAAAACTAAGGAATGGTTGCAAGATTAAATTTTGGGAAGATTCCTAAATCTTGGGTCAACCCCTTAACCAAATTGTGTTTAAGGATCTCCAAGGTCCTGCCTCAAATTACTTTAGTAGTATTGTTGATGATTACTTCATTGGATGCTTAGATTCAAAAAAATGGAAAAATCTAGAGATATGTTGCAACAAAAATCAAGGGATAAGGAATAAAGCTTGTTTCCTCCAAAAATACCTTTCCTTAACTAGAATACATGTGCTTTAGAATGAGGATAGCTTCTTTTGGGCCAAAGAAAGTAAAGGAAATTTAACAGTCAAATCAGTTTATAGTCAGTTGTCAAAGCATGGTCCCTATGGTGAGTTAGCAACAAATTTGAAATTGACACCTAATACCCAAGATTAACTTCTTTTGGTGGACAACCCACAAAAAAATCCTAACCTAAGATAATCTAAGAAAGAAATTATTTTAGATCCCTAATAGATGTACTTTATGTAAAATGAATGAGAAATTAGTGTCACATTTACTATTACACTGCTCCTCTGTTGATATGTGGGGCTACGCTCTACAAAATTTGGATGTCTTTTGGTCAACAAATGACAGTATCAAAATTTTGGTGGAAAACTAGATCTACCCATTCTCTCACCCCCTTTCTAGGGAGATTTGGTGATGGGTCCTCCCTAACATTTGTTGGAGCATGTGGAAAGAGAGGAATAATAGGATTATTTTGTAATGAAGAAAAGAGTCCCAAACAAATTTTTGGTTTTTGTTCCAAGCTTCTAATTAAGAATGTTTCTTTGTACAACTAGAAAACCCCAAGTAGGCCCCTCAATGAAGTTGACACCAATGTGAAGCTCATAAATTGGGCCTATAATTGGATTCAAACTTCTTTAACAACTCTAAAATTATGGAAAGACAAAATACCAAATGGAAACCTCCATTGTTGGGTTGGTCAAAACTCAACTTTGATAGGGTTGCAAAAGGAAACCCTAGATCAACCAGTATGGGGGGAATTATAAGAAATTATTGTGGCAATTTTATTGCTAGTTTTGCTAGGGGTATTGTGGAAGTATTCTATTACAGTTGAAGCTATGGCTATGTTTGGAGGAATCAAAATACTAGTGGTGGAAGGGGACTATAAATATATCATAGATGTTGTCAGAGGTCAAGGTACAATAGGATGCTTGTGTTTTGATATTATGTTTGATATTCAAAATATCATTGGATTTTGAGAGCATAAATATTTCTCATATTTATAGAGAAGGTAAAAGGGTGGTGGATGCCATGGAAAACTTAGGGATATCCTTGGATCTAATTAGATGTTGGAGAGACTGTTCAAGTTTGTCAATGAAAGTTAAAGATTTATCCTACATGATCAAAATACTAGCATCCAACATGGTTAGTGTTCAAAGTGAATTCTTAAGTGTAATCTTATTACTTACTATTGTCAAATTCCCTAATCTGACTTGTAAGTTGATGTGGAATGGGATCTTAAAAAAGGGAATGAACACATGCAAGTTTATGGCCACTATCTTAATTCTTGACCTACACTGGGCCCCTTTTACTAATCTTAAAGTGATCATTAGCTTTTGTTGGTAGGAGAAAAATTGGGAAACACATGTTTCAAGGCTGATGATTATTCACAATTCAAATTTTGCATGTCAGGTCATTATTTTCAACCCTCCGTACATAATATACTTCGATAATTTTATGATATGATACTATTACAATATGTATATGGAAAGAAAAACTAGCTCACAGGGAATTGTAACCACATTTAGTCATGGCAATAGAAGTATGACATCAAATTGGATATCTCAAGAAGGCTCGTGGTTTTCCCATATCTTTGTTTTAACCTACTAGCTTATATCTAATCCTTCACAAACCTTTGGTTATTTCAAATTCATTAAGAAAATTAATCACTACAATGATCAACCTATCCAATTGATCCATCTCAATCTATTTCAAAGTATGGGAGGTGAAAGCATTCGAACGGGGCCTAACTCCTATGAAGAGTTTTGAAGGGATGACCTGATTTGGCACATTTGTGTGGAGGGAGGTCTAGTTTAATGGATTAAACAAGATCCTTCCATTTGATATCCTTAAGAAGTGAGGTTTTCTTGGTCCCTCAAGTGCTTTCTTTTTTAGGAAGGGGGAATAGGTCAATCACCTTTAGCTTCAATGTAATTATGCCTTGAAAATTTCATACCCCCATTTGGGAAAAATTGGAGATGCAATGGGTCTTTCCTACTAATTTGAAACAAAATATGTATATTTGGCCCAAAGTTACTTCTCCTCTTGGGGTTCTCTAGAAATACTCTTGGGGTTCTCTAGAAAATTGCTCTAAATTGCACCATGTGGAGAATCTAGCTTCAACAAAACAATAAAATATTTGGGGAAAAAACCTCCTCTTTGAAGAGATGATAGGTGAAAATTGAGGTGGTTATTTATTCTCATGCAAAAGTTCCTCTCACATAGAAAGGTTCTCAATTTTATTCTTTTAAGGTTCAAAAATTAAAGAGCTAGAAGATTGTGCCCCCTTCCCCATTAATAGTGCCATCAATTAATTGAATTATGGGATTAGCCATTTCCTAGAAGTCTCCTTCGGAGGGTTCCTGATCATAAATTTTGATAGAGAACCTACAAGTAATATTTACTTGGGTAGATCAAGAGAAATGGTTCAATTTTCCTCGAAGTAGTTCATTTGAGGAGGATCCTTTTTTTTATCACCCAAAATACTGAGAGGGGGGGCATGGGTGAATCGAAATTCCCTTGAATTCATTAACTTAAAATGCATTTCACAACATCTCATTAAACTTGCACAAATGAAAAAAAACAATGAAATCATGCATCACAACACAACACAAGAACACCAAATTTACGTGGAAAACCCAAAAATGGAATAACCATGGTGAAGATTTAGCTCACAAGATATTATAATTGGTGACAACATATTACAGATAGTTCACTGCTAGGTGGACTCACTATCCAGAGAATAGAAGAAAGGGATCACTACCAAAATAGGAAAGATAATAGAAGAGTGGCTCACTCCCAAATTTTGAACTAATTACAATGCATCTACAACATTCCGCAGATAGTTCCAATTAAGCTCTGAAAATTGACTTTACACACTTCATACTTCACCACTATACACCCACTCTGACTTCCTTTGGATCACATTCACATCCAAGACATCTAATAATTCAAATAATTCATTTCAACACTAAAATTACCTTACATATATATTCATAACATCCACAAACACACACATCATCAATTAAGTTGACCTAATTAGATGAAACGTGCAATATCAAAACTGTCAGCTCAAAAATCAATCATACACACCTTGTGGAGGGAACCAAAATGTGTACAAAACCAAAATAGGTTGGAATGACTTATAATCACTCCCATGAATCCTATCCTTACACACTTTAACTCCACATAACCCCAAAATCCTTAGGTTGGCACCGCACAACAAAACTGGTGAAGTAACAACTGAATGAACCATTTGTTCATCCACAACTCAACATGTGGACCACCAAACCACTTGCGACTTGGAAAGCACACACATTTGACACCTTCCAACACTTCCTCAAAACCACACATCATAACAATCATTTGTTGTGGAATGTGATGCATTCCGATATGCACTTTGCACATGTAACTCTATCATAACTAAGCCCAATCCTCTACCATCAATATCTTCAACTGCAAAAGACATGCAACCATGAAACTGGATATAAGCTACTTCAAGACACATCATCAACACCTCAAATCTACATGACAAGATTATGAAAAGTGGAGCA